>JXCR01133987.1:9135-41901 GCA_002079205.1 Phalaenopsis hybrid cultivar | reverse complement strand
AAAATAGAAAATTGTATATTTTTGTTATAAGAAAAATATTGAATTTGAGTGATTTAAAACTGCATAATAATTATTGTGGAACTGCTAACATAAATAGTTTTGTATTCTTGAAAAAAAAAATATTTTAATATATATTAAAAAATATACTACACGGTTCTCAAGATAATCTAATTTTTAAGTTAAAATGATAGATGAAAAAAAACTACAAGACATTATGAATTTTACTAGACATCTCAGGTGTTCGACAAGCTGACAAGCAATAAGGTTCTGAAAATACTCTATACAACTCTCTTTAAAGCAAGCGTAATTATGTAATTTTATATTTTATTTTTCTATTTTCTAAAAATGTGAGGACCCTTTCTTGTATTAGAAGTCTTTTTGGCTCTTCTCTCTCAGAGTTCTCCCATCTTTTCAATGTAATAACTATTCACAAAATAAAATGGGTCATAACAGCCAGGAAACACCCTTTTCGCCTCTACCAAAATAATTATTGTTGTTCTCTCTCTTTTCTTCTCCTTCGGTCAAATAAATTTTATTCATTGGAAATATTTTACTTGATAAATTTGGATTTAAGACTCTAAAAGATGAAATATTATTGTGTACATATACCGCATGCAAAGATATATACGGTGTCCGATCTTCCTCGGTTATTATGTATTTCAGTGGGCTCCACTTTAATTATTTTTTGTACATCTGAATGTGATGTATATATGTAATAATTTTTCCTGAAAGATAAAAACACTCCCAAACAAAAAAAACACACAAAAAGAAGCTTACACAGTCTAGAACAAACTGCTTCCCAACCGGACCCAGATCGTCCGACAACGTCTCTACCAAAATCCCAACCGGTCCCCCTCACTTCGCCACAGCGGCCACCCAGATCTGCTGGCAACCTCTCCGACAACTGGCCACCCATTCANTCCTGATGAATTTTTTAATTTTATAATTTATTTTGAAATAATTATAATATAATATGTAATTTATTATTTATATTTTTAATTTTCTTAAAACAAATTAAAAATTGAAGAGCTCGTTACATATTGAATGAGGAGTTTGAGATAAACAAGCACACAAAATAAAAATGTATATTAAAAATAGAAAATTGCATATTTTTGTTATAAGAAAAATATTGAATTTGAGTGATTTAAAACTGCATAATAATTATTGCGGAACTGCTGACATAAATAGTTTTGTATTCTTGAAAAAAAATATTTTAATGTATACTAAAAAATGGTCTACATGATTCTCAAGATAATCTAATTTTTCAGTTAAAATGATAGATGAATAAAAGCTACAAGATTATGAATTTGACTAGACATCTGAGGTGTTCGACAAGCTGACAAGCAATAAGGTTTCGAAAATACTCTATACAACTCTCTTTAAAGCAATCGTAATTATGTAATTTTATATTTTATTTTTCTATTTTTTATAAATGTGAGGACCCTTTCTTGTATTAGAAGTCTTTTTGGCACTTCTCTCTCAGAGTTCTCCCATCTTTTCAATGTAATAACTATTCACAAAATAAAATGGGTCATAACAACCAGGAAACACGCTCTTCACCTCTACCAAAATAATTATTGTTGTTCTCTCTCTTTTCTTCTCCCTGGTTCAAATAAATTTTATTCATTGGAAATATTTTACTTGATAAATTTGGATTTAAGACTCTAACAGATGAAATATTATTGTGTACATATACCGCATGCAGAGATGTATACGGTGTTCGATCTTCCACGGTCATTATGTATTTGAGTGGGCCCCACTTTAAATTTTTTTCTCAAGAAAATTTTGATTGCATCCTGACCCGCATGTATCTGTGAATGCGATGTATATATGTAATAATTTTTCGTGAAAGCTAAAAAAACTCCCAAACAAAAAAGCACACAAAAAGAAGCTTACACAGTCTAGAACAAACTGCTCACCAACCGGACCCAGATCGTCCGACAACTGTCTCCACCAAAATCCCAACCGGTCACCATCACTTCGCCACAGCGGCCGCCCAGATGTGCTGGCAACCTCTCCAACAACTGGCCATCCATTCAGTCGGCTACTTCTCCACCGACCGTCCACCCAGATCCGCCGGCAACGTCACCACAGATCGGCCACCTACTCGGCTGGCTACTTCGCCACAGATCGGCCACCCACTCGGCCGACTACCTCTCTAGGAACTGGCCTCCTATGCAGGGAAAATCCAACCGGCCACCTCACCGCATCTCCGATTTTCCAGATCTGGATTCTTGGACAGTGAAGGAAATTCTACAGGGTGATTTGGAACCATGGGCTCTCCCTCGTGCATCACCTCTTGGTTATCCTCTGTTCTCTACAACTCGTCTTGGTAATATGTGCAACTTATGCTCTCGTCAATGACCGGATTTACATCGACTGAGGAATTCAAAACTGGTAATATGGTGGACGCAGGAGTCAAAGTNATTCTACAGGGTGATTTGGAACCATGGGCTCTCCCTCGTGCATCACCTCTTGGTTATCCTCTGTTCTCTACAACTCGTCTTGGTAATATGTGCAACTTATGCTCTCGTCAATGACCGGATTTACGTCGTCTGAGGAATTCAAAACTGGTATTTCTTGAATTTTGTTTCCTATATCTAAAATCTTCTAATNGGTGGACTCTGAGCTCAGGAGGCTAAGAGAAAGGGAGCGGCGGCTGCCCGAGCCACGAAGAAGAAGGCTTATGCGGCCGCTCTCGCTGAAACCTCCTGTCCAAGGCTGTCAATGTAGCAGGTAAGCAGCTACCTCTGGTGGTATGTGTCAGTCAAGATCTTGAAGGTGCAAAAATGATTTATTTTATTTATAAGTCTTCTGTTGTTTTTAATGGATTACCATTTGAGAGCTAATTCTTACAGAAAGAAGAGCTTCTGTGATTCCTACTAAAAGCTCTTTATAAGTTGCAGATTCTTCAAGTGCGCGACACGGAGAGGCTGATAGGACGACAAGTCTAGTTAAGTTAAGCTGTGTCGCGGGGCGGGGTGGCGGGGGGGCTTTGGCAGAAAGATTAGAAGCGGTACTGTCACCCATCTGTCAGCTGCTCTGAAAGACTAGAAGCGGTACTGTCACCCATCTATCAGCCGCTCTGACATTTATTGAGCTATCAGCGAGGGATGAAGCCAATCTCACTTCTCCCATTGCCCCAAGCGAATCAAGTCTTTGCTCAAGCTAGCCAAATAAGAAGAAGAGTGTCGTAAGGGGAAAACTCTAACAATAAATATGAGTGTCTTTCCCCCTCCCCCTCCCCGAAAGAAGCGGAAGGGTCTTCCACTATTGGCACTAAAAAGTTGAGTTTGTCGGCTTCTAGGATGGATATCCCAACACCCGTTTTAATTTAACTCAATATGTATAATTTGAAAAAAAATAGTATTTTAAAATTTAAAAATACAAGACCGAACCGATCTTATATCTTCAATAGTTTAAATAAACGAGCCTAATACCACAAGCAGTGCTCCTATCTCGATGGATAAATATAGTATTTACTGGTGAAGGCTCGATTAATTAAACTAACGATTGTATGACATCCGTTTAAGTCCGCGAAACCATTTTATATTAACCGAAAAATTTTCTTATTTAATATGAAGAATTAAATAATATTTATATTAAGCTAGGTTCTTAAAAGTTTCCTATAAAAACAAACCTTTATAATTAATTACATCTTAGATAACCGAAGTCACATAAAAAATTCTCGATAAAAAATCAGAGAATATTGCCTTCAAGGAGTTCAAGGGGATAAAACTTTTCAAGAGATCTGACGAAGAGATGTGAAAGAGGAGTAACTTAAATTTGGAACATTTATTATGGAATCCAAAGGAAGAAGAACTAGAGGATGTCACAGATCTTGAGGAGAACCTTGGTGGCTTCCCAAGCTATCTTATGGTTTGGTTTCAATTTAGAGGAGAAATATTTAAATATTTCATATTGCTAATTTTATTAATTAGAGCTTACATTCGTGTGAAACGATCACACAAATAGCCTGAAAGATATGATGATTTAGGTCGTGACGGATAACGACCTCGAAATCCTAGAAGCGGTACTGTCACCCATCTGTCAGCCGCTCTGAAAGACTCGAAGCGGTACTGCCACCCATCTGTCAGCCGCTCTGACATTTATTGAGCTATAAGCGAGGGATGAAGCCAATCTCACTTCTCCTATTGCCCCAAGCGAACCAAGTCTGTGCTCAAGCTAGCCAAATAAGAAGAGGAGTGTCGTAAGGGGAAAACTCTAACAATAAATATGAGTTTCTTTCCTCCTCCCCCTCCCCGAAAGAAGCGGAAGGGTCTTCCACTATTGACACTAAAAAGTTGAGTTTGTCGGCTTCTAGGATGGATATCCCAACACCCGTTTTAATTTAACTCAATATGTATAATTTGAAAAAAAATAGTATTTTAAAATTTAAAAATACAAGACCGAACCGATCTTATATCTTCAATAGTTTAAATAAACGAGCCTAATACCACAAGCAGTGCTCCTATCTCGATGGATAAATATAGTATTTACTGGTGAAGGCTCGATTAATTAAACTAACGATTGTATGACATCCGTTTAAGTCCGCGAAACCATTTTATATTAACCGAAAAATTTTCTTATTTAATATGAAGAATTAAATAATATTTATATTAAGCTAGGTTCTTAAAAGTTTCCTATAAAAACAAACCTTTATAATTAATTACATCTTAGATAACCGAAGTCACATAAAAAATTCTCGATAAAAAATCAGAGAATATTGCCTTCAAGGAGTTCAAGGGGATAAAACTTTTCAAGAGATCTGACGAAGAGATGTGAAAGAGGAGTAACTTAAATTTGGAACATTTATTATGGAATCCAAAGGAAGAAGAACTAGAGGATGTCACAGATCTTGAGGAGAACCTTGGTGGCTTCCCAAGCTATCTTATGGTTTGGTTTCAATTTAGAGGAGAAATATTTAAATATTTCATATTGCTAATTTTATTAATTAGAGCTTACATTCGTGTGAAACGATCACACAAATAGCCTGAAAGATATGATGATTTAGGTCGTGACGGATAACGACCTCGAAATCCTAGAAGCGGTACTGTCACCCATCTGTCAGCCGCTCTGAAAGACTCGAAGCGGTACTGCCACCCATCTGTCAGCCGCTCTGACATTTATTGAGCTATAAGCGAGGGATGAAGCCAATCTCACTTCTCCTATTGCCCCAAGCGAACCAAGTCTGTGCTCAAGCTAGCCAAATAAGAAGAGGAGTGTCGTAAGGGGAAAACTCTAACAATAAATATGAGTTTCTTTCCTCCTCCCCCTCCCCGAAAGAAGCGGAAGGGTCTTCCACTATTGACACTAAAAAGTTGAGTTTGTCGGCTTCTAGGATGGATATCCCAACACCCGTTTTAATTTAACTCAATATGTATAATTTAAAAAAAAAATAGTATTTTAAAATTTAAAAATACAAGACCGAACCGATCTTATATCTTCAATAGTTTAAATAAACGAGCCTAATACCACAAGCAGTGCTCCTATCTCGATGGATAAATATAGTATTTACTGGTGAAGGCTCGATTAATTAAACTAACGATTGTATGACACCCGTTTAAGTCTGCGAAACCATTTTATATTAACCGAAAAATTTTCTTATTTAATATGAAGAATTAAATAATTCTTATATTAAGCTGGGTTCTTAAAAGTTTCCTATAAAAGCAAACCTTTATAGTTAATTACATCTTAGATAACCGAAGTCACATAAAAAATTCTCGATAAAAAATCAGAGAATATTGCCTTCAAGGAGTTCAAGGGGATAGAACTTTTCAAGAGATCTGACGAAGAGATGTGAAAGAGGAGTAACTTAAATTTGGAATATTTATTATGGAATCCAAAGGAAGAAGAACTAGAGGATGTCACAGATCTTAAGGAGAATCTCGGTGGCTTCCCAAGCTATCCCATGGTTTGGTTTCAATTTAGAGGAGAAATATTTAAATATTTCATCTTGCTAATTTTATTAATTAGAGCTTACATTCGTGTGAAACAATCACACAAATAGTCTGAAAGATATGATGAGTTAGGTCGTGACGGACAACGACCTCGAAATCCTAAAGCGAGTTAGAGCTTATATTGCACGACATGATTTTACAAAGGCCTAAAGAAAAGTTGAGGATTTATGTCGCACTAGGCGGACAACCTCAAAATCCTATGACTTGTTGTTTAATTCTAAGAAATGGTTTAGCTGGTGTAGACATGCGTTGTTGAAGATGACATTGCTGCCCACGATGCTAGCTCCAAGCTCCTCGTCGTAGCGAGTTTAAGTTTTTTAATGTGTCAAATTCTGATGTCAAGTCAAATGTTTCCTAAGGTTATGATTATCATGTTAAAGTTGATTAGAGTGAAACTGGTTATGATCCCGCAGTTCTCTTGTTCTGGTATCAATATTTTTTTCTGAATTTACTTAGCTTAAATGAGTTATAAGACTCAATTAAACCGGGGAGGTCTCATTAGCAACCGTGAGTTACCTCCCCCGATGAACTCCCATAAATTCAAAAGAACGTTTTATGTTTAGTGATATTTCAAAGGATTTATGGTTACCTTTGAAACAAAATGTTTTTAATTTTTGAAAATGTTGATTAATTTTTGAAAAATAGTTTTGATTTTTGCAAGTAAAATAAAGTGCACAACCAAGTAGTTATAATATTTTGCAGTAAAAGTAAATTGCAGAAAATAAAATGACAGAAATTAAATAACACTATAAAAGGGTATCATTCATTTTCTCGGCATTCCCGCTGAAACATTAGAACTTGCAGAAGGTATATAATTTTTGCAGGAAATTAAATAAATTATAAGGGTGGATGAAAATTTTATCTAACAAACCTCAAACTATGACCTCATGAGTCTTAAAAAATCCTAATGGATTATTTTATAAAACGAAATATAACAAGTTTAATTTGTCCTTCAAAATATTCAAGAGGTTCCAAATTGTTCGGGGAATGACCCTGAATCGCTTTAAAAACCTCTTGAAACATTTCGAGTTTATTTTGAACTTATCATATTGTTCTATTAATAATCCCGAGGTTGAGTTAGGACTACCCTATTACTCATTAAAACTTGACATTTCAAAGGAAATTAGATAGTCACTTAACATTTCACTTGACAACTATATGAGTGGGTACGCCAAAAGGCAAGTCCAAAGTCATTAAGGATTTTAATGCGCAGAGCTAAAGTAGGGTTTAAAGTGTTTGAAAGTGTTTATCAATTAATTAAATACATCTTTTCTAATCCCAATTAAAACAATTCTTACAGATCAAACCTAATTCACTATTAGGCCCTCTTAATTTTAATTTTCAATGTAAATTTAAGATAATTAAATATTGAAATGAAATTTTAATGCTCATTCATATCAAATTTAGCATCTAATCATCAGTTGGTGGGCCTTAAGTGAGTGAATTACTATCTCTATAGCTTAAGCCCATTACTTTAGGATCATCCTATTGAATTGACTTTCAAGCTATGATGATCAGCAAAATTACAATTTTACCCTTATCATGAAAATGTGACAAATTGGTTTCTACCTTTTAACTCATTGTGTTTCAATCATCTAAAAGTTTAATGTGATCAATATTACTCATTTACCATATGATCAATCCTAAAGTTTAATTAAGGCATTAAGATTCAAAAATTTTCATTTTGTCTATGGGGCTCTAACTTTATAACTTATCAAATAAAGCTCAAGTGACTTACAAAATAAGCTCGAAGAAAACCGTAGGAAATACACGAAACACCAAAGAAAACTGTAAGCACTCGAGACAGCGTGGACTCAGAATCAAGACCTTGGGTCGAAATCAAGACCCTAGGGCCCTAAAAAAATAGTCAACACCATGCATGTGTGATCCAACCCTAAATAAAAGGTCACCGACCTAATAGTCATAGAAAGAGAAGATTCCTAACCTAGTTCATATGACTGACTCGTGAAATTTTCAGAAAAGTTTTTAGGAAGGATTTCATTTTCAAAAACAATTTTGATTTATCATGCACTTGAAAGATTTTTTTTAGTTAATTATGTGTGGACATATATGCCACTTAAAGAAATTTTCATGCTATAGAAGGTTAATAAGTCAGTCATATTGGTAGGCCGAAACTTCTCATTGTCTGTAAAATCAAGTGGTATATCTTTACTAAGTGTTAGAGATGTGGTAATGTCAATCCCTCATTTTCTCAAGGTCACTGAGTCAGGATTGTGGTAGAACTTCTCACACATACCAAGATGTCTTTTTCATCATTGTCCTTGAACCCTGAAACCGACCAACTTGCAGCCTTGTTTGATGGTTCATATATAGCAAAATGCCATATATGCACATTTATGTTTCGGGCATAAGCATATAAATCCAATCAAGAAACAAGTAAAGAAAAAGAAAAATGGGGGTGAGAGAGAGAGGAGGGACTTGATCCATTTAAAATACGAAAATAGTAAAGGATGAATCGACCATCAAAATTGTGTTTAAAACGATTTCCAACGCCTGAGGACACGAAATGCCTTTTTTAAGGTTTTCATCTTCCCAACATTCCAAATATTTAAACTTCTTCCCACCATCAATATGGTGCGTCAATAATTCTCACATGAAGGTTCTAGGGAGAAGAGAGAGAACAAACGAGGCCCAAAAATCATTAAAGAAATCTCTCAATGCAGCTTAAGAATCAGTAAAACATGCCCACCAATGCAACTCCAAACTTCTCAAAACAGGGCTAAGCCGCGGCCTAAAAGTAGACCAAAACCAAGCCGGAACCAAGCCCGAAAATTACAGTCCAACACCCCATAACAGGATCAAACCGCAGCCTCAAAGTAGGCCAAAACTGAGCCCAATCACGTCCAAAGACCGAGCCCAACAAAAGGCAAAACTGAGCCTACAACAGGCTCAAAACAGGGCCAGGCCAAAAGCAAAACCCAATCCTACAACAGGCTAGAACCGCAACCACACAAATGCCCCAAAAACTGGGCTCAACATGTCACAAATAGGGCCAAAATCAACACCAAAACCGCAGCCAGCATGGCCTCAAAACATTGTGAAACCGTGGCTCATTTAGACACCAAATCCTAGCTATCAATTGTGCATTAGAAATGTAAACACACGGGAATTGTATAGTATGTATATAACCCTCCTAGCACATATTAGACATAGTAAAAGATAGATGAATAAAATTGCAGAGGCATGTGTATAAATCATCCAAAATGGCAGTCAAGAAAGACCACCCCAACTTATCCCCAAAACAGGGCTACGAAGCAGCCCTACAAATTCTTCAATGTCGAGCCAAACCGAGCTGCAAAAAGGGCTCAAACCGCAAGAGGCTCCTCCATTCCTCTGCCACTTTTCCAAATTTCGGCCGACCCCAAAGCGCTCCTAGATGGGGCTTTTATAGGCAAAGTGGGAGGAGAATCGGTAGAGCTTTTCGCGAGGGAGCCGTGGAGCTCTCTGTCGCGTGTAGCTCGAGAAGGGGGCAGCAAGTGATAAGGATTGCCATAGAGGAGAGAGAGGGTAGCTGGGGTGCGGCATTCGACTCGAGAGGAAGGAGCCATTCGCAAGAGGGAGAATGGAGTTTGTGAGAGGGAGGATGGAGCCCTCTGTCACGTGCAGCTCGAGGAGGGTAGAGGAGCAGGCGATCAGACGATAAGGGGGAGTTGGGCTGCGCGTGGTTTGATAAGGGTAGGATAGATTAGATTTCTTTTTTTATATTATATTATTATAGTAGTAACAATAATAATGATAAAATTATCGTTTCTCGTATTTTCGTCTAGACATGGTCTCGTGGAAAAATGAACGTCCTCTCTAGTTAAAATCGATGTGGACGTGTCGACACAGTTCGTTTCGTCATCCGAGGTCGTCTGGGTAACCTCGTCAACAGTCGGGTTAAAAACGCGTCAAATTCAATTCTCGTCAAAATTTCAGCTCGTGATCGATCGTTTCAAAAGTTTATTTAATTTTTCAACAGATAATGATGTAGGCGATGCGAATTGCGATGATTTAAAGTGTCGACCTTTCAAATTGTGAAGTTTGTGCGCACGAAGGTGCAAATTATGCAAATGTCAATCATAGGACTTATAGGTCTTATAGGGACTCCTTTTGAGTTCTCTCATGTTAGTTTCAACCTTCCGAGTGCTAGAGGTCAATAACCACACACAGAACTTCAAAAGAGTAAAGAGGTGGTTTGGGCTTCTACAATGAGGTAACTTTCATTTCTAGGGCTCTAAGATGGTCAAATGAAGAACCATAAGGCTAGACCCTAAACCCTAAGAGGAAAACTACACCTTACTAAAAATGAGGCTAACACCCACTTGCATGGGTTTTGATGTAAGGCGTGAGGGAGAAGATGAGTAATAGTTCGGATGATCGATTCACCTTGATCAATATGAGGAGAGATTGATACTCAAATTCCTTTGTTGCGGTTCTGTTCCCCTTGATCATTACCGAATTGATATGGTCTCAAAGAAAATCCTACAATATTTAACAAAGAAAATCCTACATTTCTTATACCAAGTCTGATGTTTTAATTGCTTTTAGATCAAACTTGTAGACACCAGAGTCAGCAATGATAACAGTGCAATAAGGACTGTAGTCGAGAACCACATCGATCGCCTTATGTACAGTGCTGAACTTAACACAATCATCGAGATCAACGGTTAAAAATGAGGGGTCCACTATGACCAAGTGGGACTAATTTTAGCCATTTAGAGTCATAGCCGTTGGCCTTCTGCTGCTTCTGGTTGTGGTGTGGGGACGGTGAAACTGAGAGAAGAGGTCATTGACTATGGAGCTTGGGCTCATTACTGACTTATGGCCAATGGTGGTGGAAATTGGATAAGAATGGAAAAAGAATTCTTTTTATAAACTGAAATAGGTGTAATGAAGAGGGCTGAATTGAGGAGTTTGTCCTGTCATGTTGTTGGAATGGAGATAAGTGAAGGAGAGGCCATCTGTAATTTGAATGGAAATGGAATGATAAGTTAATGGGATTTTTGTACTAATATATATATATATGTGGTGGTTGGAGAGGAGAGTAAAGGAGAAGTCGTAACTTTAATTTGAAACTTATTTGGTAATAATATATAATTTTCATGAATAATTCAGCGTTTTATGAAAAAAAATCTATGATCTGACACGTTCTCATGTATGTTATGATTAATTTTAATATTGTGGTCATAACATTAATTGCGGTATATTTTTGAATATTTATGAAGCAAATATGTTTTAATTAATAATAAGTCTCAGATTCCACTGAAGCATAGGAAGAAATTAGCACTAATCAATGTGATTTTATTAAAACAAATAACACAGCGCACAATCTGATGCTTCCAATTTAAGAAGGCATGATATGTCTATGGTCTGTAATAAATATTGTTCTTTTGTATGTTTTGGGGACATTTGGGATATTAAATGACAAATACTAAGGTGTGTAGTATTTGCTTGAACGTCTGCCTAAGTATTGGAGCCAGGCCTCTACCAAATGATAGTTCAATTATAATTTAACAAATAAATATCGTTCTTTGTTAACATTTTTAACCAAATTCATATTTTTGTCTTTCGATGTCTAGTTTGATTCTTATGTTGTAGCAACAATATTAAGGCTATTCACGAGAAATATTATGTCAGGACACTCGTATGTGTGGATGACGGTGTGGATTCAGAGACGTCATTGTATAGAGTGGTGTGGTTAAATTCACGACATAGATCACACGTCCAGATAAAAAACTTAATAATATTATGTACGGAACTCGTATGTAAGAAAAAGGACAAATTGCGTTAAGATGCTTTCAAAGTACTAAAAAAGTTACTTTAAATATTTTGCACTTAAAACTAATAGTATATCAAAAAAAAATGCTTTGCAATAAATCTTAGAGAAGTTTTTTCCAATTATTTTTTTCCTAAAATAGTTTATGGTGATAGAGAAGTTGGAATTTGCAATGAAGCAATAAAGCATGGATAAGAGCTGGTAAGATGCATCAAGCATAAATCACAATGCGAAGGTTGTAGAGGAGGGCGACTTTCGACCAACTTGATAATTCAAATACCATCATCATTTTGTCATTTTGCAAGAGATTTTGTTGATCATTGTTCTAGTTTTGGGGTCACAAATATTATTTTCTAGGGTTGGAATTTATATCGGTTGCATACTCATAAACATTTTCTTTTAGCTATTCGAGGAGCAATTAAGACAACAATATTTTGCTTCATGATAGCTCTCATTGTGATAGAAGCAAATCTTGGAGCAAATTGGATTCTTTGGATGGACCCAGAGAGATAGTAGCCACAAAAAATACACTTAATCCTAAATGGTTGTGAAATTCTTGTACACAATAGTTTTTGTCTCATGATCACTCTCAATGTAACATAAGCAAATTGTGGAGTGATTTGGATTCTATGGGTGGTGCCAAAAAGGCACCAACCACAAAAAATGCACCTTATTTTAAGTGGATGTGAAAATCTCATTACTTTTGGAATAAATGTAATCGAAAAGATATAATTATCTTCTCAATACTGATTTTTGTGATGGTGGTATGATCAAGAGTTATGCTTGTCCAAAATGTGGTCACCAAAGGCCTCCATATGACATGGATGTTTTCACCTTCTCTCATTGTGTTAGAAGCCACTCAAATAATAACGAAAAAAAGATATTAGAGCGAGTTAGCCACTCANTCGGTGTCGTGATCGATGTCGACTTTGGTGGAGCTTTTTGGGGAGGAATCGATCCAGACGACGGCGTAGGGGCGGAGATCGCCCTTTCGCCAGTTCACGTTCTTGAGGTTGCGAGCAGACCGGATCGTGACCTCGATCTCATAGCGGGAGGCCATTGATGATGTCGCCGGTGATCTGGATGTGATCGGATGGAAAGCTGTTGGAGTTTTGATGTGGGTGGGGGATGTTATTTATAGGACGGCTGAATTCCGGAAGAATTTGGTTATGGAAATGAAGGTGTTTCGGGTTTGTCTGGTGACGGAGGTTTCTAGATTGCTGGTTTGCTTCGACGGGAGGGTCGTTTGTGATGTGTCTCGGTTGGAATCAAATCACTCGGTAGACGTGCTAAGGCATCGACCGTTTGACCCAAAAGGAAGAATTAGGAGAGAGCGTGAGAGAGAGAAGAATAAGACTCGGCGGACAACGGTCCAGACGCAGCGAGTAGGCAGAGGTTTGTTTCCCGCCCTCTGCCGATGCATGCTGTTGTTCGCACATCATGACATCTAGATGTAATAATTTTTTGAGGAAATGAGGTGTTCTCGATCTCTTTGATTACTTTTATTCTTATAAGGAGGGGGGAGAGAGGTCTCTTTACATGAGGATAGAGAGAATGCTTAGGAGTCAACTTAGGGGAGAGCACCTCTTTTACATGTTATAGCTTCTCATAGTCATAGAAAGAGGGAGGGATATTACAAAACAACTAAATATATTTTTAGTTAATGGTTGTTCAAATGGGGATTGTCTGATGCTTGAGATGGTTAGTTGGTTGAGGAATACAGCCGACCGACTGAGAATCAATTTGTCATAGAGAAAGGCTAGTTGCTATTTTGCCTGACTAAATGAGACGGACAGTCTAAAGCTTGTCGATAATAATGTTTGTCGGAAGGGAAATGTTCAACTGTGGAGATGTAAGATCATTGAAATAAAGTGTGTTGGCCGGCTGAATGAGCCGACCGACCAATGCTTGAGTGGTAAAACGACTGATGGGCAATTAAAGTGAGACGACCGACTGAATGAGGCCAGTAAAAGAGATTAAATAAATGGTCAATCAACTGAAAACTAGTTGAACGTTGCATGTCGGGGGAATGCCGAAGAGGGCTTGGCATTTTGCTTGTTCGAATCAGTTTGTTCTGACATGATTTAACCTCATTTTTCAACATCATCTTTCGGCTCTCATTTTGTTTAGTTTTTTTTTTTNATATATATATATATATATATATATATATATATATATATATATATATATATACATACATATATATATATTAATGTCAAAATTTGATTTGTATTCAGAAAAATCACTATAGTTTTAGCTGCTGTAATAGTAATTTTATGCCTTGGTAAGATGGCATCTATGTAAAATTTGAAATTTACACGTTAGATATGTAAACACATAAGAACTGATGGGTATGTAGGTGAATCTTTGTTTAATTAAATGGGTTTTGGCAATATCCACCTGAAACCATTGAGGGAGATAGCAGTCTTTTTACCCCTTACTCTTGACCCATATTCGCACGCTTCAGCTTCTCTAAATGCCGTAAATCCGTCCCTCGACTGGATTTACAATTCACAAAATCTTAAATTTAAGACAAAAAAGAGAAAAAATGGGATTTAAGAGCTTATGGTTCTACTTTTAAAAAAAATCTTGTAACTATGTTGTGCTTCACGATGGCCTGCTCACTTTTTAAACACATTAGATTCCAGTAGGCGAATCCATCTTCAGACGGAAGGCATCCAATGCCAACGAATTAAACAAAAGAAGCATATCATAACGTTCCAGCATTCTCATTTCATATAACTTTCCTTCNAAAGATCTTGGCTATTATGTACTTTTCTTTTGAAATTTGTGTATAAAGTTGAAACATGAATTTTCTAACAGTGGCGTGAAAGAGGACTGGAGGAGATGAGAGTGACGGGGGCTCTCGGGTCCATGTGCCGTGAGGGAGGGAAGCTGGGAGTGTTGGCTGGCGGAGAGGCAATCAACGACGATGAGAGGAGCTACGGATAGGAGTGGTTGCTGTTTGGCCGGCGAGGGAGAATTAAAATGGTTTGTGGTGTCTCAGAAAGGAGGAGATGGATTAGAGAGGGAGAGGGAGAGGGAAAGGGAGAAAGAGAAGAGAAGAGAAGAGAAAGAAGGAAAGACAGCCTAGATGTATCTTTGTTCTTCTCTGTTTGGTTCAGCTTGTCTTTACCTTGTTTTGGTTTACTCTATAGCCTTTGTCATTTAGTATCGATAAATAGGAATGAGTTCGTACATTGGTGTGTGTGTGTTTCATTTAATAAAGTAATTTCCTCCTTTGTGTTATTTCTCTGTTTCAATCTACATCATGGTATGCGAGCTTCTGTTGCAAGGTCTTCCCCTTCTGATCTCTTCTTGGGCTCTTTCACCTTTCCCTACCTTCTGCTATCTTTGGTTCTCGAGTCTTGCTATCAAGAACAGCTTATTCCTTAAATCTTTTATGATTTTATTCTTCCTCCCTTCTTCTTCTTTTGCCTTTATCATGAGCTCTCACTCTAACTCCTTCCTTCACATTGACATGGCCACCAACTCAAGCACCTCCCTACCCACCGGTTGCCCAATTCCTACTCAACTGAAATTTCTGTCCAATATCAAAAACGTCGTCTCTGCGGCTCTTACTGTTGACAATCATCCCTTTTGGAAAGCACGGATGTTGAAACTATTTTGTGCCAATGGTTAAGACGACTTTCTTGATAGTTCTTGTGCTGCTCTAATAAATTCATCCAAGGTATTTCAAGAAATAACACACCTAATTCTGACTTCAACAAATTAATCTTATGGATCAAAATGTCTCTGATGTCGTTTACTCTGTTATCTCACTTTCCATCCTTCCCTATCTTCTTAACCTTGAAAATTATGTTGAAATATGGAATACCATTGAACAGCACCTTTAGCCGTTCAATAGATGTCACATTCTTCAACTTAAAAATGAAGTCCACCATATTTCCAAAGGTGCTAGAATCATGACTCAATACCTTCCCGACATCAAATACAAAGTTGATGTTCTTGCTAAGGCGGGAGTAATGCTTGATGTCGGTGATATAATACTTTATATCCTCAATGGTTTACCATCCACTTATAATGTCTTTAAGACCTCCATTCGAACTCATCTCCAACCCATTAGCTTTGATGATCTTTACACATTGCTATGCAGTGAAGAACTTACTCTAGCTCAAGAAGCTCTCAAAGAAACTCATCCTCATCACAACACTGCATTTGCTGCACCTTATCGTAGCAAGAACAAGTCTCAATTCACTACTTCTTCCAACCAAAATCAGCAAATAATTTTCAATTCGAGTCGAACTATGTATCAATCAACTCAAAATAGCTTTCAATAGTTAAAGTGTATCCTTCGATAATTATAAGCCATTGTTTATCTTGGATTATTCAATGATCCTTTGAACTCACTGCTTTTACTGATGTTGATTGTGCTGAAGATCTTACTGATCGCAAATCAACTACTAGTATATGTATTTTTCTTGGATCTACACTTTTGTCTTAGACAGTTAAAAAGCAAGCCACCATAGCTCGTTCCTCTACCGAAGCTGAATATCAAGCTCTCGCTACAAAGTTGATTGAGATAGTATGGCTATGATGTTTACTCCATGGTTTTCAAATGACTCTTAGAGCTCTAACTCCTCTCTATTGTGTCAATACCTTTACTATAGCGCTTGCCAATAATCAGTTGTTTCATGCTCATACCAACACATAAAGATTGACTATCACTATATAAGAAAATGCATTGACAACAAAGTTCTTAAGATTTGTCATATCAATATCACTGATCAAATTGTCTCTCTCTTCACCAAATCTCTTCCAAATTTCAGGTTCAAGTTTCTTGGCAACAAATTGATCATCTTCGACAAATATCAACAATTTGACCATTCAGCTTGTTTTTATCTTTTTTTGGTTTACTCTATAGTCTTGTCATTTTGTATCTGTAAATAGCACTGAGTTTGTATGTTGGTGTGTGCGTGGCTTCATTTAATAAAGTGATTTCCTTCGATGTGCCTGTTCTCTGTTTCAATCTGCATCACGTAGGTGGAGATGCATGGGTATTGTCAGGGGAGATAAGGTAACGGGAGATTTGGGTAGATGTTTATTTTACTTTATCATTCTTTTATTATTTTAAGAAACAAATTAGTTGTGATTGGACAAGATGGGCGGTGGGGCAGAGAAAAGAGATGGGATTGGGGGTGCTTGTGCAAAAAGTAAGGTGAGATTTTTCTTAGAAAACATTTTATGTATATTATATATTCTAATTTGTGCCCTTCCACTTGTGTGTCAAATTATGGTAATATGGGTGGGCGTTCTCTCTTGGTAAATTTGATTTTTTTGACATGTATCAAAGATCATTTAGGTGACTTTGCCGACAATCAATGATATTTTGGTTTGAATTTGATTCACATGCACATTAGCAGTTTGTTGTTTGTCCGTTTGTCTTTTGTTTGATCAATTCGTCTTGTGAAATATATATGAGGCTCAACAGGGGCGCCTCAGTGCTCCCGAATCGAAGTCGATTGATTGATGCCGACCTAGACATATCAAAGTACTGAGAGTTGCATTCTCTTTTTAGGACTAGAAAGGCTCTTCATCCTTTATGCACCGGCCCTTCCTCTTGGGGATACTGCTCCAATGCATCTCAAATGACATCCAGCATTTAATCCTTTAACTTATTGATCTACTATTTCACAAACTCTTTGGTGCATTCCATTTTACCGGTGTCTCTGTTGTGAGTTTCTTCTCCATGGGTTGCTTCTCTTATTGTCTATGACATGATTAACACTTAACGCACCTTCTAGGATATTCAATCATGATTTCTCTATGAATCACACCCAAAGAAAACCCTGCGTTATTTAACAAAGAAAACCCTACTTTTTTTTATACCAAGTCAAATGTTTTAATTGCTTTTAGATCAAACTTGTAGACACCAGAGTCAGCAATGATAACAGTGCAATAAGGACTGTAGTCGAGAACCACATCGATCGCCTTATGTACACTGCTGAACTTAGCACAATCATCGAGATCAACGGTTAAAAGTGGGGGCTCCACTATGACCAAGTGGGACTAATTTTAGTCATTTAGAGTCATAGCCGTTGGCCTTCTGCTGCCTCTGGTAGTGGTGTGGGGACGGTGAAACTGAGAGAAGAGGTCATTGACTATGGAGCTTGGGCTCATTACTGACTCATGGCCAATGGTGGTGGAAATTGGATAAGAATGGAAATATAATTTTTTTTATAAACTGAAATAGGTGTAATGAAGAGGGCTGAGTTGAGGAGTTTAGTTTGTCCTGTCAGTTTGTTGGAGTGGGGAGACGTGAAGGAGAGGCCATCTGTAATTTGAATGGAAATGGAATGATAAGTTAATGGGATTTTTGTACTAATATATATATATATATATGTGTGTTGGTTGGAGAGGAGAGTGAAGGAGAAGTCATAACTTTAATGTGAAACTTATTTGGTAATAAGATATAGTTTTCATGAATAATTCAGCGGTTTATGAAAAAAAAAATCTATAATCTGACACGTTCTCATGTATGTTATGATTAATTTTAATATTGCAGGTCATAACATTAATTGCGGTATATTTTTGAATATTTATGAAGCAAATATGTTTTAATTAATAATAACTCTCAGATTCCACCGAAGCATAGGAGGAAAAATAGCACTAATCAATTGTCATTTTATTAAAACAAATAACACAGCGCACAATCTGATGCTTCCAATTTAAGAAGGCATGTTGATTTGGCATTGACATTCATGAAACGTCTTATGGTCTGTAATTAATATTATTCTTTTGTATGTTTTGGGAGCAATTGGGATATTAAATGACAAATACTGATGTGTGTAGTATTTGCTTGAACGTCTGCCTAAATATTGGAGCCAGGCCTCCACCAAATGATAGTTCAATTATAATTTAACAAATAAATATTGTTCTTTGTTAACATTTTTAACCAAAATTCGTATTTTTGTCTTTTGATTTCTAGTTTGATTCTTATGTTGTAGCAACAATGTTAAGGCTATTCACGAGAAATATTATGCTAGGACACTCGTATGTGTGGATGACGGTGTGGATTCAGCCACGTCATTGTATTGAGTGGCGTGGTTAAATTCACGTCATAGATCACACATCCAGATAGAAAACTTAATAATATTATGTACGGAACTCGTATGTAACAAAAAGGACAAATTGCGTTAAGATGCTTTCAAAGTACTAAAAAAATTACTTGTAAATGTTTTGCACTTAAAACTAATAGTATATCCCAAAAAATGCTTTGCAATAAATCTTCGTGAAGTTTTTTTCGATTATTTGTTTTTCCTAAAATAGTTTATGGTGGTTGAGAAGTTGGAATTTGCAATGAAGCAATAAAGCATGGATAAAAGCTGGTAAGATGCATCAAGCATAAATCACAATGCGAAGGTTGTAGAGGAGGACGACCTTTGACCAACTTGATAATTCAAATACCATCATGATTGTGTCATTTTGCAAGAGATTTTGTTGATCATTGTTCTAGTTTTGGGGTCACAAACATTATTTTCTTGGGTTGGAATTTATATCGGTCGCGTACTCATAAACATTTTCTTATAGCTAATCGAGGAGCAATTATGACAACATTATTTTGCTTCATGATAGCTCCCATTGTGATAGAAGCAAATCTTGGAGCAATTTGGATTCTTTGGATGGACCCAGAGAGATAGTAGCCACAAAAAATACACTTAATCCTAAATGGTTGTGAAATTTTTGTGCGCAATAGTTTTTTTGTCTCATGATCACTCTCAATGTAACATAAGCAAATTGTGGAGTGATTTGGATTCTATGGGTGGTGCCAAAAAGGTACCAACCACAAAAAATGCACCTTATTTTATGTGGATGTGAAAATCTCATTACGTTTGGAATAAATGTAATCGAGAGGATAAAATTATCTTCTCAATACTGATTTTTGTGATGGTGGTATGATCAAGAGTTATATTTGTCCAAAATGTGGTCACCAAAGGCCTCCATACTGACATGGATGTTTTCACCTTCTCTCATTGTGTTAGAAGCCACTCAAAAAATAACCAAAAAAGATATTAGAGCGAGTTAGCCACTCCACATAGTTTAATATAAAAGCCAAGAATTGGGCCAACTTGATTGAGTGCAAGCATTTTGAATTTGACTAACTTGGTTTTGCTTGTGATCGAATGATTGTTGCATCTTTATAACCTATGGGGATTCTCTATAGCAAAAATATTGTACCATAGAAGATCAATGGTGATGTTTACCATAGAAGATCAGTGTTGATGTTTGTACCAATCTTATGACATTGATGGAGGTCTGAGGGCACATCAATCTCTTAGTAAATTCCCATTTGCACAGCCATCATCATTGATGAAACATGTTAAGGAATCTAAATCAATGTAGAAAAAAAGGGAGAACAAATGAAAATGTATTTCTATTATTTTTTCTTCACCAACATGTCTATTAGCAATAAAAACAAGAAATAATTAATAAATCTTTGAAAAGGGGAAGGGCCATGATGATGAATTTTTAAAGATCTAAACCCATATAAAACACACATACTTGAGTGATGTTTACTAATTTTTATCAATAAAAGTAATTAATAAATATAGTAATCATTTGTTTAAATTGTTTATATTGATCTAAAAAAAATGAGTCAAATTGACAACGGGCATTTACAAACATACTACATAATTCTCATGTATTTGCATAACTAACACCATTCATACTTGCATAATACTAAAAAATTTTGACATCAAAACACAATTACTATCACCTTTTAAAGGATTGCATGCCAATAGATTAGATTTAATATAGTAAGAAGGGTTAAATGCTAAAGTCAAATTGTTTGATAAGCGATAACTTATGCTAGAATTTAAAAATTATAATTAAACTTCGATTATTGTCTCTCTACGATTAAAATTTATTATTAAAGTTAATTAAAGTAAATTGAATATTTATTGTTAATTATAAAAAATAATAATTAATTATCTACTAAAATAACTAATTATTAGTGATTTTTTTATTAAACTAATTATTTGTTAAGCAGTAATTTAATATTAATCAATTATTAATTAAGTAGGTATTACTTATATTAATTAAAATTTATTTAAAATTGTATTAAATAATTTAAATTTAAAAATGTGTTTTTATTCAATAGTTAACTATTAAATAATTACATATAAATTTATCTCATTTAAATTGAATTGATAATATAATTAATTATGAACTTTTAGCAAATAAATTAATAAAATTAATTTCAATAAAAATAAACTAAAACCATAAACCTATCACTCCTTCCCCTCTCTGCCCCGAAACCCTTGCCTACATCACTCCCGCTCTGCCTATTTTGCCGAGAGCCCCATCCCTTTTTGGCCCAAGACCCTCGCTTACGTACCTGCCCACTCTTGGTTTCACCAAAATCATTGCTTGATACTACCAAGATTAGAGTTAACTGGGAAAGCAATGACAGGATCGAAACTCCAGTCTTTCTCCTCCTTCTGATCTACTCCTACCTGAAATCATCGAGGAAATTAAGTTCACATCTTCTTTTCCGCACAAAGTGGCCAAAGAATTCGAAATTTTACGATTGAAATTTGTCAAATATGAACCTATCAAATATTTGGCTTTAAATTTGTCCAAACTGACCGTCAGGAAGGATTTGGGTTAAGCCCAGGTTAAATCCCACCCTAAAAGTGAAATACATATTTTCGTTTTCATAAAAATTTTATAACACCGAACTTTTAAAACATATAGAGCTTTAGGTAGTAGATATGTGAATAGATTAGGATTGCATGCTATGCATGTAAATTTTCCATCACTAAAAATTTAAATCTTTAAAACCAAAATCCAGTTCTTTTGCACCCTTATCTTGAAATTCTAATTGCACACACCATTTCTCCGGGGAAAATTAACAGCTGAAGCATGACATGCAGGGAAAAAATATTGAGTTCTACTTCTAAGTACAAATGCAAGCAGCGTCCGGGCAATGGATGCGATTCATCGAACGAGAGGAAGAGAAAAAAAACCCTCGCCTACCGGCACATCGCATCCGTTGTCCCAATGCTGCTTGCGTCCGGACTACTGATGCAATATTTTCTCTATGCAACTGTGTGAGTATTTGGTGCAGATGATAATATTTGGGTGGTTGGAAAACAATTAGCCAAATTCGTTTAAAATATGACCAAAAACATCGCACCTCTTCAATTATATATAATAAGAAAAGAAAAACCTCCATAAATCCAACAATAACAGTTGGCCGGGCCGTGGAGCCAGAAATCAAATTTGACATTTATTAATTTATTCTGCATATTTAAAATTAATCGAATATAAAAAATAAATAAATAAAATATCATGACTAATTCTTCTCTGTAATAGCTCAAAAAACTATTGGCATATAATTTAATATTCATTAATTTATTTTATAACTAATACCACTAAAGAAAATTTAATATGAATATTAAAAAATTATACTTAAAATAATAAAGAGATATTTTACACTAAATTTAACATTTTTAACACTATATATGTATGTATGACGTGATGCTCGAATATTGGTAGAGCAGCCTCTCTGTAGGTTGTAAGTTTCCTCATGTCACATGTTTGAATCACTCTGTGTGTACGATGTGANATATATATATATATATATATATATATATATATATATAGTTTAAATTAGTTCTAAAAGGAAATATATTAATTTTTAATGAAAACATGATTTTTATAGATGTCATATTTATATATCAAATATTTAAACATTATTTTTGACGTGTGTATTTTGTTTTTTTTTTAAATAAAATAGCGATATTTTTTATGCGAAATAAAAATTTTGGATGATATAAATATAAAATAATAAGTTTTAAAAGTTAGATACTTAACATAAGATTGAGTGGAATTTATGTAGTGGCCCCTAATTTCTTTAAATTTATATCATTATAAATTTCAATCATTTAATTTATTTTAGGATAATCTAAAATAAATATTTAATTATTAATTATTTTTATACGCTATACTTATTTTTAAAAATTCAATAATTTTAATACTCATGTTTAAAATTTAATAAAAATATAACTTTTATATTTAGAATTTTATTTTATTACTTTATTAATTTTTAACACTTATGTTTAAATCCTTTCCTTTTTTGCAATTTTTTTTTTCATTTAAATATTAAACAGGCATAATTTTTTTAGTCAGTATTTTCTTTTTGATCCAAATGGAGGCTAAACTTTTAAAAGAGACTTAAGGTGACGTAATGTCAGCATTAGGAGCCGTGCAGTCGGTGCAGACAATAAATTAGCACAAGGAGCGAAAACTCAAACAGTGTATGCGTTAACATGAAAAGCAAATTGTATTTGCGTTTAACAAGGAACGCAAAATTATTTTATAATCTTGAAATTAACAAGAATTTAATATTAAAATGTCAATATTTTCTTTTAAAATAAGAATTTTTGAAAAAAAAATTTATCAATAAGTAAAATGTCACTGTATTTAATTAATTATAATAAATAAATTTTGAAGTTATAAAATAATTATAAAATGATATAAATTAATAAAAATGTTCTAAATAATTTATTTGATGTATTATTAAACAAAATCTAATTCAAGAAAAATAAGAAATTAATTTTGCGGGGTAGTATTTAAATTAATCAAAAATACTAAAAATAATTTGATTTCGACTAAACTTTAACATTGAAAGTAACTAGTTTCGAACATCAAATTTTTTAAATTAAATTTAAACTTAATTGAAAAAGTAGTTGGCGGTAAAATAAATTTTAAAAAAATGATAAAATTTATTTTCATTGTCATGGTCAAGGAGCTCCTCTTCCTAAAGTATATCATGTTAGCGTTTGGAGCAGTCACTCTTATAATTGAGGTTCCTCTTCATTATACGGTTGTATCTGATCACCAACTAATGAAACAATTGAAGTCCCTTGTCAAATGTAGGATGTGGTTCGCTGTAATTGGGGCACAAATAAAATTGTAGATCTAAGTGAAGTTGACTAGTGCAGAGCATATGACGGACCCTCATATGATTTTGAAAGTCTTGTATATATTGAGGTTCATGCATATGTTGAGGATCTAACATAGACAATTGATCTTCTCGAAGCATCTAAAGTTGATCCTCTTGAGAAGTTCGTTGGTGACCGTCGTGGGATATCTGAAGTTGATCTTCAGGAAGTGTGTTCTGATGGCTAATTAAACTCACTACAATAAATATAGAGTGATTGGTCCACTCTGAAAGAAAGCTCAGTGAGTACATCGTAACCTTCCTGCATTCTCATAACTTCTTAACCATGACTACCAGTAAATCTATTAGGAAGGCCCTTTTGAACGTAGGTAATAGACAACCTACATTAGTTTATAATTAATTAAATCAGGACAATACATAAGAAACAATAAGTTTAATATTATTATAAAATATTTACACATCAATAATCTCTCTCTAAGTGACCTAGGGTGGTAAGCATATGGTGGTACAATAGACGGTAGTTCTAGGTAAATCGACGCCCATTATCTATACTACTGTAAGTAATGTGACAATTCTACACTTCCATCACATGAATGTGGGTTTATCGAAACTATGATGGCCCAACAGTTGTTCTGCAAAGCAATGAAATTTTGATGGTAATGCATCCAATCCCTATCAGGTTTTACTCTTCCGTCGACTCGTGGAAATGATCGATCTATTAACCCAATCGTTGTGGTTTGTATAGAAGAAAATTATCACATTACTCGATCTGAAAGTTGTCACTCCACACATTTTCAATTAATGAAAGGTACACAAGGTGTCCATATTTCCATCCTCTCAAGACAAATCTCAATTAACTATACTAAATACCATCAACATACAGTGCCCAAATAGCTTGTTTGTTTAGACCTTATGATTTGTTAAAGATTAGATAAATAATGTAGAAGTTTATTTATATAAATTAATGTACTTGACACTACATTAGTCCATCAATTTTATCTCTATATATTTCTCGACTTCTGTGTGGCACTTCACGTGCTTGATCAATGTTTCATCAGGGTGTATCAGATAAAATTTTTAAGGAAATTACAGACAAATTTACAAACATTTTGAGTTTGCATAAAATATACATGAATCCCCAGGGCTCGCATGTTAAATCTATTGGAATAGGAACACGAAGAGTAGGTCTCCAGACATGCAAATGCTATCAACACCAAACTTGTAATAGGTGCAAATATCTGGCTATTCTAGCACCAGTAAGCTTTGTGGCCAAATTTAGCTCTATGTACAATTATGCTAAAACAGCACCTCCTACAGAGTGCAAGGAAATTGTCGCTAAATCTTAAATAATATAAATGTATATGTCAGCTTGAAAACAATCTAACAAATATAAAATGTATGCTCTAACAATACAAAAAGGTTCGATAATCTAAATTCTCCTAAGATTCTCTATAGAAGATATATCTGAGCCAAAGAAGAAGTGCAATGATATGGGATTGAGGTGTCCCATTTAAAAGTTCGTTACGACTTCCTCGTCCTCAGAATAATGGACAATCTCATTTATATCTGGTTGTCTTCTTAATAAATTATCACAATAACCTGACCAACCAGACCAGCCCAACTCGGGGGTCAACAACAAGTGGACCAATATTTGACTACAAAATCTTTAGAAATGTAGATGGTCCTTGTGAGCACAAAATGGTAAGAATACTCTCTATGAGTATGTTTTATATCCATCCCTAAAGATTTTATTGTAGCAAAATAAAATAATTGTGGAAGCCTATTAATTTTGTTTCAGTGATTTGAATTTTTTGGAATCAAACATGTTCTATCACACTAGATTGTTTACGAAGAACTGCTCTTGAATCATAGTTAAGGTTATTTTTGCTTGGATTGCATTTTATTTTAGGAAGATTTACATACATACCACTCAATTCTCAAGTATTTACATATATAAACTCCTAAACCTCAATTTTTACATAGATTGTATCTTAACTATGCATTAAAAAAGGGGTATTTTACTTTTTAAAAATTAAAAATTTGGTATCTTTTGATATGGAAGTATAAAACAGTGTTATAAATGTCAAAAGTAAAGTTTAAGTGTTATATTTGTAAATACATAGGAATTGAGTGGCATGTATGCACGCTCCCTTTTATTTTTATGCAAAAAAGTAAACTTTAGGTATTATTATTGTAAATTCATAAAGCTTAGGTGTTGCAACCTTTAATTAGTTAAGATTTGATACTCACAGAACACGTCTTAGGGCCGTTTGGGGCAGCTTATAAGTGCGGGGGCACTTTTGAAAACCCCGTGGTGCCGTTTGGATAGCATGTTTTGCCTCCTTATCCACAAACGCGGTTCCATTTTTACATTAAACGTATGTTACGGGTTGACCCCTGCGGGCCGCATTTTAGAATAAACTGTTTATCCTGAAACGCATAAGCTGCCCCAAACATACCTTTATTCTCCCATAACCCTAAAATATGAGTAAGATTAAAGGGAAAAAAGAGACAACAAAAAGTAAATGAATGCCAAAAATATAAAATAAGTGCAAAAATACCAAAAAAAATACTAATATAACTAAAATAATTGACTGCTAACATAAACACTATTAAAGATTAGTATAATAAATGATACAATATAAACAAAATTTGATCATCTGATATAAATCTTGAGGCGTCCTATGCTCTACTTTCATTGTGACAATCTCAGCACGAATATTGACATTAACAAAATTGTCAGATGTACTGATTATTTCTTTTGAAACTTATTCAAATAATTAATTCAAATTTATTCTTTGTAAGTTTATTTTCTTTTATGTTGTATCTTGTTCCGAATGTCTTTTTATTTATCTAGATTTCAGAAATTTGCTTAATTCTTAAATGTGAAGTTTTTGTTTTTGTTTTAGGTTTTCAAGTTTGATATTGTCTAGAAAGGTTTCAGGAGTAAGACTTTCGTGACTTGTTAAAGGCAAGCCGAACTCAGAAAAAGATGGAACAAATGTGAAAACAGCAGCTCCAAATGGACCCTTAATCTTAATTCAATTTAGGAAGTCTTAACTTTTATGGGGCATTTACATACATATCATCTAATTCCTATGCATTTACATTTCCAAAACTTAAACTTTACTTTTGGTATGCATGCAAAACTTCCATTTTATATGAAGTGCTCTTGTTCCTTGGGATGAAAGCAGCTTATTTTAGCATCGAGGAATAAATAAGCTCATCCCATAAGATGCCATTAATTAATCGCATCAATCATTACACACTATAAAAGCATCTTATTTTATCAATCATCGGGCTGAAAAAATATGACGATAAAAACATTCTCAATTTATAACTTAATTTTGAAGAATGATTATCATATTCATTAATACTGCCATTGTTTTCTAAAGTTTCTTTTTAATCATATTATTCTCTTATTTAAGTTAGCTATTCTCTTCCATTGACTAAGATTAAAGTACCATCAATAAGGTTTTTCATTAACACACTATTGACCATCGTATCTATTTTATAGATTGAGTTAGTCGAATGTGAGATCAACAGAGAATAATATATATCACATTGCATAATAAAACATGAAATATCTGGATCTCTCTCAAATTTACCCGAAATGATCTTCGATCTCAAAACGGACTGTGGGAGTGTGCATGGATTGGTATAGTTATGAATTTATATATTAATGTTAATGATATGTCATCAACAAATTTTCATTATCCGACATGGATCTCGAAGCGTGACATGAATATCGATTTAATTTTTTTTTAGTAAGAAATGTTCAAACTAACATTAAAATCATCTAGAACTCTCATTTCAGCAAACTCAGTCAAACTGACCGGCTAGATGAGGTGAATAGAATAACATCAAAGTCGATCTGATCCAAGTCTAATCAAGTTCATATCGAGGATTTAAGCCATTTTTGGAAGTTTCTAATGCCCAATTGGAATACTAAACAGATTCCAATTCTGAGAAGCTTATGGTCGAATCGAGCGTCTTGGCGAGGCGAATCCAATGAGCCCAAGATTGTTTAATTCTAACATTGTTAAGACACTCAAATGTGCACAAAATATCACTACTCGAGGGAATCTCTCAGGGTTGTTTGATGAAGTAGTAGTCTCTATAAATTAGGCCATACCCCACTGATGAAGGGGATTAAGCCCTGAGCCTGGAGGAGGATCAGGAAGAGGAGTTGAAGTCTAGTGTTTAAAACCAAAGATCTGACGAACACTTCCTGCTTATGTCGCCACTGACCACTGTTGACCATCGCTTATTTACCACCATTGAGCACTATTGGCCGAGCTCTGCTTCTTTCATTGAAGCCACTTACAAAGTTATTATGTACGCTATGGAGAAACAACTAGTCTTACATAGTAATGACCAATCTTGCGAAGTACCGAAGCTTCCTACCGTGCGCACACCCTAAAGACGGTGTAACAAAACACCGTGAAGATAGTGTAACAACACCTTAAAGATGACACAACATGGACCTGCATATAGTGTAGTAATAAACCTCAAGAGAATGTAATGATGAACCATGAAAACAGTGCGACAATGCATCCCAAATACGGTGTAATGACACACTCCATATATGGTGCAAGGATGTGCTACATATATGGTGCAATGATGCTTCCCCAAGATGGTGTAATAATACACCCAACAATAGTTGTTTATACCCTCTGTACTCAGGATAAGGTGACTTTTTTTGGACTCACAAAACTCTCTTCTTGTAGCCAACTACTATGACTTATGTGACTAACTACAACTTATATGGTCCACAATGTAGCTCCCAACTTCGACTTCTGCGACCTACAAACGTTATCACAAGTCATGCAACTTCTGAATCCAACCTCTGTGGCTTACAGACTTTATCACAGCTCATGTGACTCTTAACTCTGACCTTTGTGGCCTAAGAACATTATCACAGCTCATGCGACTCCCAACTCAACCCTATGCAGCCTACATATATTATCACAGCTCATGCAGATCTCAACTCCAACCTCTGTGTCTACGTATATTATCACAACTCATGCAACTCCTAACTCTGACCCTTAGGACTTACAAACTTTATCATAACTCATGTAGTTCCAAACTCCATCATCTACAGTTGATGGATGTTATCACAAATCATGCACCACAAAACTTTAGCTTATGTTTTCTGTATACATTATCACATCTCATATGACTCCCAACTTTGACCTCTATAGCCTACGAATATTATCATAACTCATGTGGCTCCCAACTCCAGCCTCTACGGCCGATAAATGCTATCACAACTCATACAGTTCCCAAATATAGCTTTTGCAGCCTACAAATATTATCATAACTCATGCATCTCCCAATTCAACCTCTATAGCCACAAATGTTATCATAGGTCATGTAACTCCCAACTCAAGCCTCTGTGTCATACAAATGTTATCAGAGATCACGAGGTCCCAAATTTATACATTTGGGGCCTATGAACGTTATCACAACTCTCCGTTACAGTCTTTGTGACCAACTATGACTTACGCTTCTGAAGAAACCATCTATAACCCCCATGAACAATGAATATCATGACTTTCAACTACTACTTCTATAATAAATTGGTACCGCAGCCACAGTGTACAACGTTCATGGTAAATTATTACCTCAATAATAATCAACTACAACCCTCGTGGCTAATATTTTTTTTATCACCAAGAACTACAACCATATTATGGCTATTATCGATAAATTAATGTTGTACATGAATGATGATGGGCTTTGTAATTTCATCTTCCTTAATCTAAGAGAAGAATTGACATATGTACATATAATCATATAGTAGATTACTTTAAGTAGGTTAGGTCCTGTGATTTTTTCCCTTTTTCAGGGCTTTTCACTTAAAAATTTTTAGTTTTTCTACCCATCACTTTCATTACATGAGTGTGTTGAATTTTTCTCCTACACTATGCTAAATAATCATTCCATCACTATGAATCTTCAGACACACATCAGTTTAACACCATATATGGAAGCAAAATCGTGTTTATCCTAGACTTTAAGTCTAAGATACCAAGCACCTCTTTCATTTTCCAATAATATACATCGTTCAATTGGTGAAGGAACATTCTACGCACCTTTTGAAGATCATTTCTTTACATTTTTTTATGTGGGGAGTAACATTCACTACAATCTCAAAAGATCATTTACATTAACAATTCAATTATGTTTTTGGTTGGGGTAGTCTTCATGCATCTTATTCATACATCAGTCTACGAAAACTAATTTCAGGCTAAGGAGCACCTTCACAACAATCTCAAAAAGTTATTCATGTTAAGATGCTGGACACGATTGTGGTAGGGTGGTCATCCAACGTATTATTCAGACATTAAGTCTTAAAAAACCTCTTCTAGGTTGGGGTGAAACCTTCATCACCAAGGATGCTTTCTCACCGCCCCTTCACCGTAACTAAGTTCCTTTTTAGTTGGATCAAGAAGTTGATCTCCTTATGGTTTAATAAATGGGCTACTTTACAAGACACTATGAAAAACACCCTCATTGGGGGACATCAAATTCAAAAGTTTAACAACTAGCAAGTTAGCAAACATTATTCTTAATTATGATAACAAGTATATTTTTAAGGAAAAAGTATGGTTCATTCTGTGCCATGCCTCAATCTTGAGAAACATAAAACATTTTCTAAAACTTTATTCAAGGTTTAATCAGTCTCAAGGAAATTTGATTTGACATCTTCCATCACATATTATGATGCCTAGCAGATGGTTCAACTAATAACCTCGAGTAGGTCAAAAATCTTTAATGGATTCACATCAACTTTTTCCGTTACAAGCTACAACCACCGAGTAGAGACATTTCAACTAACAGCCTAGGAAATGTCAAATATTCATTGTGACAGATAATGTATCCATTTATACCCTTGGAAGGCACACCCACAAGGAAGCCTTGTTGGGAAGCTAGTAGTGAATATGGTCCTCACTAGAAAGACTCCATGATATCAAGTACTTAGCAGGATCTCAACTCAACTTTAGAAGGCTACAAGCCTTAAAAGTTACTACATTAAAAGCCTTAGAAGGCACAATCCTCAGAAGATACAAACCTCAAAAGGCACAAATCTTAGAAGGTGTGAGCCTCAAAAGGACCATGCACCACAAAAGTAATACAGTAATGGCCTAGAAGTTGAAGAACAACATCTTATAGCAACCCAAGAGATGAGGTAACCACGACTCAAAATGAAAGATAAAAACAACCTCAACAACAACGTCAAATTTTTTACTCCATCAAGAAAAAAAAAATTGTAAGAACAAACACACTATCTTCATGTACAGTTGTCATATCAAATGATTGAAAAACTAAAACGACCGACACTCACGGGTACAAAGGCTACAACAACTCAACAGTTACTGATCCACTACAATATCTTTTCTCATCATAAGAAGATCTATAACTTCATGTAACATCCTTACTTAAAATGCCTTTAAATTCACTGCACTAGGATTGATGACTTATGTGCTAGATGATGAAGTGATCAATGATTGTAAGCATAGCCTTACATGCCTTCGAATAAAGGTCAACTCATCTTCAAATGTTGTTGTCATTCCTCCACAAAATTTTTGTACCGCCACTAATTTTTAGGAATCTGGGTTCTCCAAATATTAGCAACTCAGCAACATAAAAGTCTCCTTTGGAAAGTGTGATAATAGCACAAAAAATCATCTTTGAAAAGTACAATAGCAATGGAAAATATCTCTTCCAAAATGTGCCACAATAGCTAAAAAAATCTTCTCTAGAAAGCATAACAGTTACACAAAAAATCTCATATAGAAGGCATGACAATCACACATAAAATTACCTTCCAAACGCGAAATGTTAGTGAAGCAAATCTCTTTAAAAAAAATGTGACAGCTGCATAAAAAATCACTTCTAGAAAACACAGTAATAAAGAAAAAAATCTTTTCTATAATGTGTGACAAAAACGTAGAAAATCTTCTCCAAAATGCACGACAATAACACAAAAAATCTCATCCATAAATTGCCATAGTAGCAATGGAAGTTTCCTCTAGTTAGTAGGCTGAGGGAGCTGTGTTGATCGCATACCAGTAGGTTGAAAGACTCTCGTTAACAAACCAAGGAAGCTCCATTGATCACACAACAACATGTTGGGAGACTCTAGTTAGCTAGCCGAGAGAGCTCCATTGATCGTATAAGAATATTCTGGGAGACTCTGACGTAGGTAAATAGCAACACTAAGGGGAGCTTCATTGATCTCACTCAAGTGAGTAATAACAACGCTAAGGGAAGTTTCATTAATCACCCAATAACATGCTGAGAGACTCCATGATAGGTAATAACAATGCTATGGGAACCAATGTTATTCCCACAAAGATATGCTTCGAGATTACACATTATTCCTTCTCCTTTTGACCAATTTATATGCCCAAAATAATGAAAAAAAAACCTAAAATGTACCCAAAAGCTTGGTCTATCCCGACCTCCCCACCTCCACCATTTGATCCAAACAAAATCAATGGTTGAATCACGTTTTCATGCAAATTTGTTGCAATCATGCATCCCTACAACACTGTTTAGCCTTAACCGAATGTGGATCTAGCTCATGTGGATAGTAATCCCCCTTGATCGTGCAAATGTGTAACCATGCAATCATTTGTGTAAACACATGATCGATCACAATACCATACAATACAACACATTCAATCGCACAAACTCACGGTCTAGGCCACTGTCCCAAACTGACCCGTTTTACCTACTCACTGCATCAGACTAACACAATTTATCAAGTCATTGGGCTGTCACATTTTCGGGCCCGCTCCATCTTCCACACTTCTTTTGGTCGTTGTCATCCACCTATGCTCTGTCATTATTCACCTCTGCCTTGTTTTTAGCCTTGCCTCCGACTGCAGCCTACAACTACCACATTTTCCTCTACTCTGCGCCATCTATGACAACCATCTATGCTTGCTTCACCATCGAAACACCTGCTAATGACAAAAAGTTTGTACACGTGGAGGCTCAAACAAGCAACCTAGCAAGAGGGAAACCACATGCCTGCTAAGCAGGTTACACAGTTCTTTCAATACACACACACACACACACACACA
>JXCR01133983.1:18355-30358 GCA_002079205.1 Phalaenopsis hybrid cultivar | reverse complement strand
ATTTATTGTAGTCTTTTATTTTAAGTAATAATCTTATTTACTATTTTAATAATGACACCGATATAATCTTTCTGTATGCCAGTGGTCGCGACCATCTAAAAGTACGAATGGGGTCGTTTCCGCCTGATAAAATCCCCAAAAATGATATTGTAGGTGGCGTGTGCACCTACATGACGAAGTTGATTATAATTGTGTATTGGAATTCTTTTTCTCCCCAACTGATGGCCAAAATGACCATGCCTTGTATATATTTTTTTTTTCTCAAGAAAATTTGAGGAGTGGACCTGTAGTGGGAGTCAACTTGGCAGCTTTCAGATTCTTCTTTTAGAATACTCATTTGAAAATGTTGATAACATAACTTTTACTCAATCAATATACTTCTATCTAATAACCGACAATAAAGACATGACTAGTACGACATCATTGAAGGCATTCCCATTTACCAGTCTTCGTTATGGGCATGACCTTAGAATAAGATGTTATGAAGGTTGTAAACAAGTTTACTTCTCCCGATTAGTCTTGTTTGAGATAGTTGTATTGAGATTATTCTACTATTGCTCTTCCAAGAATGGTTGATACCGCGCCAACAGATGAATTGCTTGGGCCAAAAATGGCTTATTGACTGCCTCTTCATGGGCACCTTTCTTGCTCCTTTTTTTGTGTTCAGTCACAATTAATCCACTTGATTTTTTTTATTTGACCAGTCTCTCAAATGTCGACAATTCTGTGTCATGCATGTGATCTCTATGGAAACACACAATATTTTGCAATTTCTCTAAGATATGCTCCCACTCTTATGGGTGTTCAATTCTCGAATATATATTTATCATATGGTCTAGCTCAAGTAGCCCACTTATCGTGGGGTAATCATCGGGTGTTGATGGAGGAGAGTCTTCGGCTCATCCCTTTGGAGAGTCTTTTGCTCGTCCCGTCAAATGCTCTCTCATTGTGGCATAGCCTGACAGAGATTTGTGTTTCCTTGTTATGGATGACGATCGTTAGTGTCTGCTCAAGTGTTCAAGTCCTTCACTGGCAGTATGTGTGGTTATGAAAAATGTGTCCTTTCTATTTTTTAATTTTTGGATCAAATTTTATTGTCGCCTAGACCTTGTTGGAAGATCCGCCTTGTTGTAGTGTCTCCTAGCACATAGGTAACTTGTGGTAGAGCACCTGTTGCATTGCTGTATTAGTCAATGCCAATATGAGTGTTGACAAGTTCCAATAACTCTACCAACTTATATGGGTGTTGCAGGTTGAGGACATTCTTGAATGTTCCATCTCACAAGGCTTGCATGAGTTGACTTGGGACACTATAAGTTTTAAATTATTGACTTGCAGCATCTCTCTTCAAAACCCCACAATCAAGTTCTTGAAGGACTCCACCAACTCTTGTCTTATTTTTAGAAGAGATTGTTGATTCTTTAGTGGCTTTTGGGCACTAATAGTTTTGAGCACATATATCCTCTTGAAATTAGCCAAAAAGCGATGGATGCTAGCAGGAGTCGTGATAATCACAAAATAGATATTTGTTAAAGTTGGTGAAAAAACACTGTTGATATCAAATAACAAGATGTTCGATTCAAAGTAANATGATTGTTTGATGGAACACTTCCGAGCAATTTGGGAAGGAGATCTACACGAGTAATTTTATACCTAGACTCAGGAGGGATTGTCATGGAACGCAGTGAGAGATTTGAACTATAGTTGAAATGACTTGAGGGAATTTCTGAAACAGGATTGTGGAAAATTTTATGGAGGGCCTAATGTCCAATATATCGCATCGCTCCGACTATTGAGACTGCAGGGATTGAGGGACACGATGGAGCTAGCACAAATGATACAAGACAGGAATCAGGTGAAAAAGACCAGCAAGAGCAATACCAATGAAACGTTGTACCAAACTGCTACAACCACGACGATAGCAAAAGCTCAAACAGCGAAAGTTGAGAGAGAGGATGCACAGGACACAAATAATAGACCACGGTCAGAAGCAACACTCAAGCGTCTTACAGAGACAGAGATTCATGAGAAATGAACCAATGGGTTATGTTTTTAGTGTGATGAGAAGTTTATCCCAGGAATCAAAAAATATAAGTCCTTATTGTGGATGACGAGGACACAGAGCATAAAGAAATAGTGACGGCTATGAGGGAGGAGGAAGAACACTCACTTTTTCTCACCTTGAGGACAAGGTGTCATTTCGATGAAGGGTTATTACGTGGGCGCCTAACCAAAGGGCAAATTTGTCTTTTGTACACCTAAGGGTAATTTAATCTTTTATTATTATTGTTGTTGGATATAAATAGGCTTGTTATGTCTAAGTTTAGGGTTATGCATGAGATTGATTTGTAAGTCTTAAGTTTAGGGTTTGGGAGAGATTTCCAATCTTTTGAATAATAGATGTTTATCTTTATGTATTTGTATTGTATTGCTTGGATTTGGTGATTGAGAAAGAAAATTTGTATTTGCCCAAATTTTTCTGAAAAATCGAGCCGATTTCTACCTCGAATCATAGCACACTGGTAATAGCTAAAAATGGCCTAGGAGTTCTCAATGGCCAGCCAGACGTACATAAGAAAGTGTTAAGCTACTATTGGTGGAATAGGTGAAAACTGTAAAAACTTGTTTTGTGAGACAATCAAAAGAAAGGCAAATATTCAAAAGTTCAAAAGGAGTAGAGGAAAAATAATATACAAGGAATAGACAAACATTTATAGCGGTTTGGTCCATATACATATGTTCACTGTCAAGATGAGCAAAAACAAAACACACGTTATGTCAATAAGTTGAATATAACCTATAGCTTTCATAGTGTTTGCAAAAATTTTCCAAAAGCACCAAAAGAGGATCAAAAGAGAAAAATAGAGCTACAACAAGGAGAGTTTAAATCCGAGAAAAAAAAAAGTTTAACTTTTATATAATTACATCAAATGAGATAAAATGGTGGCACTTAAGTCTTTTTTAGAAGGTTGAAATGAGATGTTGTAAGCTTTAAAAGTAACATTTTTTATGGAATCAACAACCTCGTAGTCAAATCTAAGTAAATGTCGTTGATGAAAGATAAGAGAGAATCCTTGGTGGCAGTGACAGCTTGAAGAACTATTTTCAGGTGAGTAGATAGGCCAAGATTAGTAGTGTTTGGTGACCCAATGATGGAGCTTTTATGGTTGAACATAACGCATAGATTGAAAAGCTTTTTATGATGGTCGGCCAGTAGAGAATAATGACAAGAGTAAAAAGATGATAACAAAACATTAATGAGGTATAAAGTGGTTCAACATCTTTTTGCATATGAAGGAATGACAATTTTGAAACTCAGGGCAGGGGAAGGTGGGGTGCCTTATTGTGGCATTAAATGCAAGGTTACAAGTTTATTGCTCGGTGTGGACAACATTGTGCCGCATTGATTGTACTTTACATGTACGCGGGTAGGATACGTTGAATAATGCCTAATTTTGCTATAAATGGTGTTGGAACTAATCGAAGGGGTGTTTTGTAAGAGATTCAAAGATTTTAAAAGTATTGCAAATGAGGAAAACAAGCTTGTCGAGATAGACATGAGGTTTCATGAAATGGGCCAAAGGGATCCCAATATAGTTTTCTGAGATGAACTCCATAAAATAAGTTTTGAGAAATTTTTTAGAAATAAACTAGGGAATGATGCACAAGAAGGTTTCCCAAGGGTTTCCTTTAGGACACATTGAGTGGAAGTAGCTCTGATAAGCCGTTCTTTGATCTTTCCTTGTCAATATCACAACAAACACGCAGATGGTAGGATTTTATGAAATATCCACAAGAACAACAAGAAGTTTTTATCCCACTAATTGGGGTCGGCTGCATGAACCATTTTTCTCCAATGACTTCTATTGAGCGTCATATTTTCATTTAATTCTAAAAGATTAATATCATTTCTTATACAATTTGCCCAAGTTTTTTTATGTCTGCCTTTATCTTTCTTAAAATAAGTGAAATCTAAAAGATCTACTCTCCTAACAGGATCATCAGATAGTTGGTTTATCTAAAGAAAAAATGATTTATAGATGATAGAGGAAATCATGAAGGAAGATGAGAAATGGATGGTATTTTAAGTATCATGGAATAAATTTGAGTTCTCTATTCACTGCTTCAATGGGAGTCAAAATAGACTTATAGTGATGTAAATAAGAAAAATAAACAATCAATAAAATAATTCTTAAATCTTAGGATAAGGAAACAGGGACATATATGAATCCTAAATCTGATAAAGAAAAAGAATTCCAAATTCCAGCGAACAAGTTAAATTTATATGAACTACCCAGTTTTAATTGAAATATGTTTTTTTTAAAAATACTTCTTTTGCTTTCACTCATTTCAACCTGAAAACAAAAATATTACACTTGAGGGTGGCTTGAGAAGAATCAGGTAGTTTAAAATCAATATTAATAGATGAATATTTCCAACCAATGATGAATCTGATAAACTTTATCGTTATTAAAAACATATTTTCTAACTTGAAGCAACCAAATGAGCTTTAAAGGGCCTATAAACAAATTCAAGAATTTTTTTTTCCAAGCCAAACTTGCGATTGTCTTACAAGACTTATAATTTTCCGATTGCCATAACCCTCCGCAACAAAATTATCAGCACATGCAGATAAGCCTAAACGTCCACCGCCCACCGACCAAAACCAGACAGAAGACAGTAAACCCGCCACTTCCAGCTCAGGAACTGAAATCCCTAACACGCCTTTATGCGGACAAGGCCACCAATATCCAAACTTCAAGATCCATTATCAAAATACTGAAAATATTAGGTAATGCAATTGAGATTTCGAGTAGATCTGTACCATCTCTCTTCACGGTCTTGCACCGGACGAAGCCTAAGAACATAACAGAACAGCAGAGGATAGCCAAAGCCGAAAACCTTGCCATGGTAGACGTAAAGATCTTTGACGCCTGGGTAAATCGAAGCTCTCGACCGACAAGCTCAACAGCGAAGAGCAGGTCCAGTCGTCCAGAAGGAGAATCGAAAGCTCTCAAAAATCATTTAGTCTTTAAATATAAATATTAAAATAAAGTGATAATTGTATTTATGTGTGTATATTAGTAAAATTTAATGATTTCTTTTGTTTAAATTATATAATTTACTAATTTTATTCTTCCTTCCTATATTATTTTTCTAATATTTAAGAAAAAATAAGCATTTTATTGCATTGCCTGCTCGATAAATTGATTTTATTGATGGTTTATTTGGCATTAAATATATGCACATGAGAATTATAATTATGTGATATTTATGTCCAAAAACAACTTTAAATAACTAGCATTGGGGTATTTGACATTTTCCATATAGTTTGTCTATTTTGCAATTATCTTCTAATATTGTTATTTAATTAAATATCATGCATAACATTTGCTAATAATGAAGCAATTAAATATAATTTGGTTAACAAATGATAGCATCGAGAAATGGAGCTAGAGAAATGAAAGAAATATAGATGGAAGTTTAAGGGTGATTTGATTTGTTGAAATGAAATGCAATGTAAATGATTTATTGATTGATATGGTTACATTGTATTTGAAATACTTTTGAGTTGTTTGGTTCGTTGTAAAATCGATGTAACACATTATGTTTTTATGGTTTAGCATAAAATATATTGAAAATAATGTGGTCGGTGGAGAGTGGTGGCAACAGACAGTATGTGAGCAACGAATAGGCACCGACGACGCAGCAGGTGCAGCAGGCGGCAACGGGTGGGGGTTGCTTGCCAATAGCATTCTACATGAACGGTGTAATTCAAATTTAGCCAAATTAGATGAATTCTAAAGTCAGACAAAATGAACTACGGTGTAAATTTCAAATTAATTCATATATTATATTATAATTGTAATTCATCATAACAAGTACATAATTTTCTTAAATCTCTGCAAAAGAATTACAATGCGGCACAAATTCAGTCAACCGAACAACACCTAAGAGAGCTCTGTTATCATGGAAATAAGCAAGATTCCATGCTATGAGAATCAAAATTTGCTTACAATTAATCTTCTATTTCTATAGGAATATTTCTCTACATGACATGAACATGGGATCATTATGCTCGGACTTTTAGCATGTCTAGTTGTTTGCCTAGTCACGTCATCATTTAATCAATATTTTCATTAGAGATTTCCTCCATAGTTGAATATGTGTGAAGCAAGTGGATAACAAATAATTGGGCTCTTTTTTCCTTTCTTGGGAATCTTTATTTCGACATTTGCGCTTGCGGGCTCTGAAAATTCACACCCCTGACTCTCATTAATGTTAAAAGCTTTTTATTTAGTATTTCGGGTTAAATTTTTTGCAAGACAGGTTGGAGCACAGATATGGCACTGCCCATAGATTTCACCATTATTTAACGATAACTTTTTAATCTTGGGTTCAAGATTTCCCATAGACACAGTTTTTTTGGTTAATTACTCCTCTCAATAATAAGAAAGCACTTTCAATTAAGCTTAGTTATTAAACATTGAATATTCAACGTATAGTAAAAGCACATATATAAATTTAGATTATAAAATTGTATCATGTTGGGATTTAAGAGAATAATTAGGAAAATGATGGCAAACTCGAGCAGGATCTCATTGTTTCATCATCTTGGGATGTTGTAATCTCTGATCTACTTAGTCAGAAGAGGCAGTCGACCTAACCTGACTGAATGATTATTATCAACAACCATATGCTACATCGTCCCAGTAACCCTCGTCAATATGGGTTGTAAGTTTATTTAATGGGGCAATCTAAGTCAACATTGGCTGACATAAACCTTTTTATAGATCAAATGTACCATTTTAAGTTAATGAATTGAATGTTAGAAAGTCGCCATAAAACATACGATTGCAATCATGACTGTACTATAATGATGTCATTTGATAGCATACACCTGGTTATATGAATCCAATGTAACAATTATTTTTTTTGATAATTTGGGTCAAATCATGTGGACAGAGGACTTGAATAATGCCTTCACTATCATGAGATCAGTTTGAGGGTAAATACAATGATACACTCAGTGTGACATTCATTTTTTTACGAGTTAAAAATTGTTAAAAAGTTTGTCGCCCTATTAAACTATTGTGGATGGTAGATGAGATTTGCTTTAGTTCTTAAATTATTGATTTTAACTTAAATGTTCTAATTGTTTTGTTTGAAGCCCAATGATTGATTTTAATTTTAGTGCTTTGATTTGTTGTTTTAAAATCTTAAAACTGAAAATTATTCTAAAAGTTGACATTTACGGTTAAAAAATCCAGTCAAAACAACAATCATCGACGATTTGATTGTTTGATTTGAACCCCATGAACTTTACATACTGTTTGTAAAGAATCGGTCTGAAGATCAATAAATGATTGAATCTTAGCATTGCAAGTTCTATTTTTGCTTAAAGAGGACCATATTCATCAATTTAAGTTGTTGGACTTATTTAGATATTTGTTGAAACTTATGAAATCATTAGAGAATTTTTTCTCTTTATTGATTTGAACCTGATGATTTCACAACTTGCTTGTGAAGAATCATGCCTAATAGTAACATATGATTGAGCTTGAGCATTGTTAAATCTACTTTGCTTACAAAGGATGGGTTCAGAATTGACACATTAAGTCATATTGAACCTGATCAGCAAAATATTGCTTATAAATGATCAGGTTTATAATTTAGATCATTTGAATTTATTCAAATATACTTTAAAAATTAATTTTGAATAAAACCCCACAATTTCAAATATTATATCAACCTCATCATAATAAGAGATTTGAACATTTAAAACATTTATGTTGTGAAGTTCATTTGGAATTTCTTAATCTGACATATTTATGATATTAGTCCCTGTCGCCTCCAGTTCTGGCGAAGAGGAGAATCGAATAAAGTGATTTGGACTTGTAAATTTTATTTGGATGTTAATAAAATTACTAGTATCGTTGACACCAGCCGTTGCGTAGAAGAAGATCATATTAGTTGGCTGACATATTGACGACATTCTGATTAGAAGATTTTGAAGTTTGATCATTTGAATTCTAAAACTCACTTATCAAAGCAAGTGAGCGAGCTTTTAAAGTTAAGCAAGTGAGTGAGTTTATGTAAATTTACCTTATTGAAGTTAATACATAGATACATGCAAAAGTTAACTCTTAAGTTTTCTTACGCTTGCCAACATGTATTAATTTTTGCATTTTAAAATAACGTTTATATATTAAAAATAGTCTCAATTCATGATGTTTTATATTTAAGTCAAGCTCAACTCCCAAAATTATGAATGATGATGTGTTATGAATAAATTTTTTCATCCAGTTCGAATCTCGAGATATTTTTAGGAAGAAATGTTCAGATTCAAATTCAAATTCATGTAGAGCGACAATTTCAACAAGTTTATAATTAGACTAACAGTCTCAATTAGACACACCAGATTAGACTGAAATTGATTCAATCTAAGACCAACCAAGCCCGTATTAAACCATTAGAACACTTTTGGAGATTTGGAATCATTAGCTTAATGGTCAAATGAACTCCAAATTCAACTTATTTATATTCAAATTGAGCGTCTCGACAAGGGAAATCTAATACACATAAAATCATTGAATTTTGAGGTCATTAAAGACCACAAACTCATTAAAAAACACAATGATCAAGGATATGGCTGAAAAAGTTATTTACCAAATGATTAAATTATCATTCTCGTATAACTTATAAACATACTCTCTCTCTCTTCACTCAAGGAATAGGGATAAGACAAGAAATTCCATAAAATATTATGGATCGAAGGCTCGATGATCTCTGCAACTGCCAATCATCATCAACCACCACTGACCACCCCTGTTCGCCGTCGTAAATAACCCTTGACTGCTAACATCGAATCCCAAAAAATGGTTGCAAAGTATAATGTCGTATTGAAGATCCGACGATAACTTCCGACCTCCATAGTCGCCGACCACTGCCCGTCTGCTACCGTCGACCACTGCTGATTGTCATTGCTCATCATCATCAATGACCTGTATTTGTTAACATTTTATCCCAATTACAACCATAATGTACTATATCAAAGACCGAATGACAAATCGCTGATCTATGTCATCACAATATTTCGATCATCGACCACTACCGTTTATACGTATAAATATAATTAATTGATCATTTTCATCGAGAAAATTTAAATTTTGTTTTGAGATTTGTACACAAACCAACACATTTCATTTGTATATACATTTATTATATAAAATATTAAAAAATTATGAATTAATTTATTTATATCATATTTTTTATTCTGAATCACATAAAAAAATACACATGAAGATTTATATGTTTAAACAAACTTTTTTTTTTAATTTGTTTAGATCAGAACCGCCCGACGAACGGAAAGTAGAAGATCAAATCAGATTTAACGGCTCACGTAAAGCCACATGCATCGTCATCTTTGAAGGAGTCGGGGAAGAATCGTAGATCGCCGGTCTTCTGGTCCCAACTATTTAGCCCCGTCTCCCTCTCCTCCTCTCTCCCTCTCCCTCTCAGTGCCATCGCTGGTTCCAGTGAAAGAATAAGAAGAGAGGCTTAAGGCAGGAAGTTGAAGGGGGGATAACCGCGGGCTTTCGGTTTCTTATTTCAAACGTTGGCTTACCTCGGCGATCCAGAGTTCTCAAGCTATTCATTTCAATTCGCTTCTTGGTAACTGGAACTTCACGAATTCATAATCCGATTGTGTTTTTTATATGTGCGTGCGTAAATTTTGTAATTTTTTAAAGAATTGTCGGGGTTATTAGGGCTTGATGGTGGCCGGGGTGCTGGAATTCGTTAATTGATAGAGATAGGGCTTGTTGTGCCTGTGCTTTGTTTGCTTCTGAGATGGATCGGTGCGGCACGGAGTGAATTTAAGGAGTGTATTGCTTTATTTTTTATTATGTAATCCTGGTTTCTTGTTGACTGATGGCCGGTTCATGGTTTTATTCGGAAGGATGTCGGTTCAAGAGAGATTTTCTTAGGCTAAGCCTCATCGTTGATAAAATATTGTGAGTAAGAGATCGGGTTTGGTAGCTTCTGTGTGATGGATATGTTGTCTGGTTATGTTGGATCTAAATTTGTCTGTAGTGATACCCAAACCTTGCTTAAAGGATCCATGTGATCTCATTAAAGCCTTGAGCGAAGAGAAAGAAGAAGGGGGAAATAACAAAAGAGGAAATTTTTGAAGAGTCTTTTTCTCCATGCCAAAAGCCCAAACTTATTTCTGCTCATTGACTTCTTTTTATAGTTTTTCTAGGCACAACAGAAGTAGCTGTAATTTAGTACTGTAAAATAAATAAATAAATAAATATTGCTGTAAACATGTAAACATGGTAATCAAAATTCGAGGAAGTACATGTGGAGTCTAGCCTTGGTGAGTACTATGAAAGTTTCGCCAGTGGATGAATGTAGTTGCTGCCTTTTAATAGATGAGTTTTTTTTCTTCTTATGCTCAGGATGAGCACCAATTGAACTCGATCTTGGGCTAATGATTTTGAGAATCATGTACTCTGGTTCTGTTGAGTTCACCTAGTTTTTTCCGATTTACCTTGAATCATATATCGGAGTTTATATTGAGTTCCCAATTTCTTTTGTATTTTTAAAGAGTGGCTTGTCAAAAGAACACTAGAATTTGGTAAATTTTTTATTATTTTCATGGATTTATAAAATGAAAACATGTAAATTTATTGTAGTCTTTTATTTTAAGTAATAATCTTATTTACTATTTTAATAATGACACCGATGTAATCTTTCTGTATGCCAGTGGTCGCGACCATCTAAAAATACGAATGGGGTCGTTTCCCCAAAAAATGATATTGTAGGTGGCGTGCGCGCCTACATGACGAAGTTGTTTATAATTGTGTATTGGAATTCTTTTTCTCCCCAACTGATGGCCAAAATGACCATGCCTTGTATATATTTTTTTTTCTCAAGAAAATTTGAGGAGTGGACCTGTAGTGGGAGTCAAATTGGCAGCTTTCAGATTCATCTTTTAGAATACTCATTTGAAAATGTTGATAACATAACTTTTACTCAATCAATATACTTCTATCTGATAACCGACAATAAAGACATGACTAGTAGGACATCATTGAAGGCATTCCCATTTACCAGTCTCCGTTATGGGCATGACCTTAGAATAAGATGTTATGAAGGTTGTAATCACGTTTACTTCTCCGGATTAGACTTGTTTGAGATAGCTGTATTGAGATTATTCTACTATTGCTCTTCCAAGAATGGTTGATACCGCGCCAACAGATGGATTGCTTGGGCAAAAAATGGCTTATTGTCTGCCTCTTCATGGGCACCTTTCTTGCTCCTTTTTTTGTGTTCAGTCACAATTAATCCACTTGATTTTTTTTATTTGACCAGTCTCTCAAATGTCGACAATTCTGTGTCATGCATGTGATCTCTATGAACCACACAATATTTTGCAATTTCTCTAAGATATGCTCCCACTCTTATGGGTGTTGAATTCTCGAATATATATTTATCATATGGTCTAGCTCAAGTTCCCCACTTATCGTGGGGTAATCATCGGGTGTTGATGGAGGAGAGTCTTCCGCTCGTCCCTTTGGATAGACTTTTGCTCGTCCCGTCAAATGCTCTCTCATTGTGGCATAACCTGACAGAGATTTGTGTTTCCTTGTTATGGATGACGATCTTTAGTGTTTGCTCAAGTGTTCAAGTCCTTCACTGGCAGTATGTGTGGTTATGAAAAATGTGTCCTTTCTATTTTTTAATTTTTGGATCAAATTTTATTGTCGCCTAGACCTTGTTGGAAGGTCCGCCTTGTTGTAGTGTCTCCTAGCACATAGGTAATTTGTGGTAGAGCACCTGCTGCATTGCTGTATTAGTCAATGCCAATATGAGTGTTGACAAGTTCCAATAACTCTACCAACTTATATGGGTGTTGCAGGTTGAGGACATTCTTGAATGTTCCATCTCACAAGGCTTGCATGAGTTGACTTGGGACACTATAAGTTTTAAATTATT
>JXCR01133983.1:0-17929 GCA_002079205.1 Phalaenopsis hybrid cultivar | reverse complement strand
GTTATTCAAATCATAGAACTGCCTACTATCGACCAATCTATTTTGGTTGCTTACTCCTAGAGTTGTTGCGGGACTTGTAGCTGGTGGTCATTCTAATGGCTGTTTATCACACGCTCTCATTGCAGCCACACTAGCTATCCTCTAGAATGCTGTTGGGAGAACTTTAGTTATCTTTCCATTGTTCAACATACTTCTACAACCAATCTAAAATTATTTACTTCTTTTGTTGCCCCATCATTGAGATCAGTTTCTCTCAATAAAGCTTTGTGAATCCTTCAATAATGGCAGCAACTTATGATTTCTCTTCCTCTAGATCCATTGCAGGCATGCAGTTGTCTTTACCGGTAACCACAAACTCTTTATTTATATTCACACTACTTGTTTTTTTTTTTGTTTGCAGTTGATGGTTCCCATTCCACTATCTATGGAAAAGCATTGTGAATCCCTTTTGAATTGTTTCTCTCTTAGATATTTATGTGTCTTGTACATTCATGGCCTATAAAGACTCATTTTTATTATGCAATCTTCTTTCTATCTCTTATTATGCCTTTTATGATGTAAGCTTAAAGAAGTTGATTGGTGGAGGTTTTGAAGCTAGTGGAGTATACTACCAAATGACAAATGTTTTTTGTTCCCTCTTCTTCATAGGTATTCCTTTCACTAACAATATTGGTGGAGGTTTTGAGATTGTCTTTTTTTCATCATCTTTGCTCATATTCGATTGTCATCCTACAAGTTTGGTAAACATCATCGTTTGTCCTTTCTATCTTGGATAGCTAGTTATCTTTCTCTTTCCTTTGATTTAGTTCACCTAAACATTTAAGTTCCTAATACTATCTTTACTCATAGAGGATTATTCTACTTTATCACATTCATTGATGATTTTTTGGATGTTACTTTGCTTTACTTATTCAAATATTTGCTTATAGATTACTCATGTATTTCAAAATTTCTATAAAAAATATAGCATCAATTTTCCATCTTAATCAAACTTTATTCATTAATAATACTTTCAAATTCATCCAATCTTAGTTTCACACTTTCTGGTTTGCTAATGGTATTATTCATCAGAGTTCATACCTTCTACACATCTTAACANTTCATTTTTGTATTTTCATGAAGCATGTGTTCAAAAAATTGGCACGAAGAGATTTTTCTTTGATTTTGAAGGAAGTTTGACCTTGACCCAGCCTTCCTCGTTCATCCCTTTATTTTCTGCAGCTCATGTCCGATCATGCCTGCATACCAATTGCTTATGTGCAACTTGCATTCCACTCGCTCTTAGCTTTCCATAGCTTTGCTTTTGGCATCTGCTTCCTGCATTTGCTTTGTACACTCCTCATGCCAGCTNTCTGCAGCTCATGTCCGATCATGCCTGCATACCAATTGCTTATGTGCAAACTTGCATTCCACTCGCTCTTAGCTTTCCATAGCTTTGCTTCTGGCATCTGCTTCCTGCATTTACTTTGTACACTCCTCATGCCAGCATGTCACCATGCTTCATGTATTTCTCTGCTATGCTCGCATTCCTAATACTTGTGTTTGTATATCTTTCTCATGACTGATTCTGCTTGCTGACATGCTTTCTCTTTTACAACATAGTTTCGTTCTCTTAGGCCTTATTGGATGGAGTTTTTTTAGTGCTTTCCATTTTGCAGAAAGTTAGAAAGTCATTTTATTTTTTTCTGTAATACTTTCATAAAGCGCTTTTAAAAAAATCCATTTCTTTCATAGGTTTGCTATTTTTCTTTAGCTTTAGGCTTCTTTTGGCTGAGCTTCTGTTTGTGCAAAAGTTTGTTTTGAAGTTACTTATTGAGAGTCTGTGCTTTAAAGCTATTGGGAAACAATCTGATTTTTTTAAAAAGGGCTTTTATAAAAGTATTAAAATCAAACAAAAAATAAATGATTTCTAACTTTTTTGTAAAATGAAAAGCACTAAAAAATCTCATTTGAATGAGGCCCTAGAGCATCTTTTCAAAAAATGCATTTTGGACAAACCTTTGTAAAGAACTGAAGCTCTGCCAAATGAAGCCTTAGAGCATGACATCTTTATAAATTTTCCACTCACATTCTTCTCCTCATCATTTCANAATGAAGCCTTAGAGCATGACATCTTTATAAATTTTCCACTCACATTCTTCTCCTCATCATTTCNAGAAATTCCATAAAATGTTATGGATCGAAGGCTCGATGATAATTTCAGCCTCTGCAACTGCCAATCATCATCAACCACCACTGACCACCCCTGTTCGTCGTCGTAAATAACCCTTAACTGCTAACATTGAATCCCAAAAAATGGTTACAAAGTATAATCTCGTATTGAAGATCCCNAGAAATTCCATAAAATGTTATGGATCGAAGGCTCGATGATAATTTCAGCCTCTGCAACTGCCAATCATCATCCACCACCACTGACCACCCCTGTTCGTCGTCGTAAATAACCCTTGACTGCTAACATCGAATCCCAAAAAATGGTTGCAAAGTATAATGTCGTATTGAAGATCCGACGATAACTTCCGACCTCCATAGTCGCCGACCACTGCCCGTCTGCTACCTCGACCACCGCTGACTGTCATTGCTCATCATCATCAGTGACCTGTATTTATTAACATTTTATCCCAAATACAACCATAATGTACTATATCAAAGACTGAATGACAAATCGCTGACCTATGTCATCACAATATTTCGATCATCGACCACCNTTAACATTTTATCCCAAATACAACCATAATGTACTATATCAAAGACTGAATGACAAATCGCTGACCTATGTCGTCACAATATTTCGATCATCGACCACCACCGTTTATACGTATAAATATAATTAAATTATCATTTTCATCGAGAAAATTCAAATTTTGTTTTGAGATTTGTACACAAACCACACATTTCATTTGTATATACATTTATATATAAAATATTAAAAAAATTATGAATTAATTTATTTATATCATATTTTTTATTCTGAATCACATAAAAAAAATACACATGAAGATTTATATGTTTAAACAAACTTTTTTTTTAAATTTGTTTAGATCAGAACCGCCCGACGAACGGAAATTAGAAGATCAAATCAGATTTAACGGCTCACGTAAAGCCACATGCANTCAAGTCATGCTCAACCCCCCAAATTATGAATAATGATGTGTTATGAATAAATTTTTTCATCTAGCTCGAATTTCGAGATATTTTTAGGAAGAAATGTTCATATTCAAATTCAAATTCATGTAGAGCGACAATTTCAACAAGTTTATAATCAGAATAACTGTCTCGATTAGACACACCCGATGAGACTGAAATTGCTTCAATCTAAGACCAACCAAGCCCATATTAAACCATTAGAAAACTTTTGGAGATTTCGAATCATTAGCTTAATGGTCAAATAAACTCCAAAATTAACTTATTTATATTCAAATTGAGTGTCTCGACAAGGAAAATCTAACGCGCATAAAATCATTGAATTTTGAGGTCATTAAAGACCACAAACTCATTAAAAAACACAATGATCAAGGATATGACTGAAAAAGTTATTTACCAAATGATTAAATTATCATTCCCGTATAACCTATAAACATGCTCTCTCTCTTCACTCAAGGAAGAGGGATAAGAAAAGAAATTCCATAAAATGTTATGGATCGAAGGCTCGATGATAATTTCAGCCTCTGCAACTGCCAATCATCATCCACCACCACTGACCACCCCTGTTCGTCGTCGTAAATAACCCTTGACTGCTAACATCGAATCCCAAAAAATGGTTGCAAAGTATAATGTCGTATTGAAGATCCGACGATAACTTCCGACCTCCATAGTCGCCGACCACTGCCCGTCTGCTACCTCGACCACCGCTGACTGTCATTGCTCATCATCATCAGTGACCCGTATTTGTTAACATTTTATCCCAAATACAACCATAATGTACTATATCAAAGACTGAATGACAAATCGCTGACCTATGTCGTCACAATATTTCGATCATCGACCACCACCGTTTATACGTATAAATATAATTAAATTATCATTTTCATCGAGAAAATTCAAATTTTGTTTTGAGATTTGTACACAAACCACACATTTCATTTGTATATACATTTATATATAAAATATTAAAAAAATTATGAATTAATTTATTTATATCATATTTTTTATTCTGAATCACATAAAAAAAATACACATGAAGATTTATATGTTTAAACAAACTTTTTTTTTTAATTTGTTTAGATCAGAACCGCCCGACGAAAGGAAAGTAGAAGATCAAATCAGATTTAACGGCTCACGTAAAGCCACATGCGTCGTCATCTCTGAAGGAGTCGGGGAAGAATCGTAGATCGCCGGTCTTCTGGTCCCAACTATTTCCCCGTCTCCCTCTCCTCCTCTCTCCCTCTCCCTCTCAGTGCCATCGCTGGTTCCAGTGAAAGAATAAGAAGAGAGGCTTAAGGGAGGAAGTTGAAGGGGGGATAACCGCGGGCTTTCGGTTCCTTATCTCAAACGTTGGCTTACCTCGGCGATCCAGAGTTCTCAAGCTATTCATTTCAATTCGCTTCTTGGTAACTGGAACTTCACGAATTCATAATCCGATTGTGTTTTTTATATGTGCTTGCGTAAATTTTGTAATTTTTTAAAGAATTGTCGGGGTTATTAGGGCTTGATGGTGGCCGGGGTGCTGGAATTCGTTAATTGATAGAGATAGGGCTTGTTGTGCCTGTGCTTTGTTTGCTTCTGAGATGGATCGGTGCGGCACGGAGTGAATTTAAGGAGTGTATTGCTTTATTTTTTATTATGTAATCCTGGTTTCTTGTTGACTGATGGCCGGTTCATGGTTTTATTCGGAAGGATGTCGGTTCAAGAGAGATTTTCTTAGGCTAAGCCTCATCGTTGATAAAATATTGTGAGTAAGAGATCGGGTTTGGTAGCTTCTGTGTGATGGATATGTTGTCTGGTTATGTTGGATCTAAATTTGTCTGTAGTGATACCCAAACCTTGCTTAAAGGATCCATGTGATCTCATTAAAGCCTTGAGCGAAGAGAAAGAAGAAGGGGGAAATAACAAAAGAGGAAATTTTTGAAGAGTCTTTTTCTCCATGCCAAAAGCCCAAACTTATTTCTGCTCATTGACTTCTTTTTATAGTTTTTCTAGGCACAACAGAAGTAGCTGTAATTTAGTACTGTAAAATAAATAAATAAATAAATATTGCTGTAAACATGTAAACATGGTAATCAAAATTCGAGGAAGTACATGTGGAGTCTAGCCTTGGTGAGTACTATGAAAGTTTCGCCAGTGGATGAATGTAGTTGCTGCCTTTTAATAGATGAGTTTTTTTTCTTCTTATGCTCAGGATGAGCACCAATTGAACTCGATCTTGGGCTAATGATTTTGAGAATCATGTACTCTGGTTCTGTTGAGTTCACCTAGTTTTTTCCGATTTACCTTGAATCATATATCTGAGTTTATATTGAGTTCCCAATTTCTTTTGTATTTTTAAAGAGTGGCTTGTCAAAAGAACACTAGAATTTGGTAAATTTTTTATTATTTTCATGGATTTATAAAATGAAAACATGTAAATTTATTGTAGTCTTTTATTTTAAGTAATAATCTTATTTACTATTTTAATAATGACACCGATGTAATCTTTCTGTATGCCAGTGGTCGCGACCATCTAAAAATACGAATGGGGTCGTTTCCCCAAAAAATGATATTGTAGGTGGCGTGCGCACCTACATGACGAAGTTGTTTATAATTGTGTATTGGAATTCTTTTTCTCCCCAACTGATGGCCAAAATGACCATGCCTTGTATATATTTTTTTTTCTCAAGAAAATTTGAGGAGTGGACCTGTAGTGGGAGTCAAATTGGCAGCTTTCAGATTCATCTTTTAGAATACATTTGAAAATGTTGATAACATAACTTTTACTCAATCAATATACTTCTATCTGATAACCGACAATAAAGACATGACTAGTACGACATCATTGAAGGCATTCCCATTTACCAGTCTCCGTTATGGGCATGACCTTAGAATAAGATGTTATGAAGGTTGTAATCACGTTTACTTCTCCCGATTAGACTTGTTTGAGATAGCTGTATTGAGATTATTCTACTATTGCTCTTCCAAGAATGGTTGATACCGCGCCAACAGATGGATTGCTTGGGCAAAAAATGGCTTATTGTCTGCCTCTTCATGGGCACCTTTCTTGCTCCTTTTTTTGTGTTCAGTCACAATTAATCCACTTGATTTTTTTTATTTGACCAGTCTCTCAAATGTCGACAATTCTGTGTCATGCATGTGATCTCTATGAACCACACAATATTTTGCAGTTTCTCTAAGATATACTCCCACTCTTATGGGTGTTGAATTCTTGAATATATATTTATCATATGGTCTAGCTCAAGTACCCCACTTATCGTGGGGTAATCATCGGGTGTTGATGGAGGAGAGTCTTCCGCTCGTCCCTTTGGATAGACTTTTGCTCGTCCCGTCAAATGCTCTCTCATTGTGGCATAGCCTGACAGAGATTTGTGTTTCCTTGTTATGGATGACGATCTTTAGTGTTTGCTCAAGTGTTCAAGTCCTTCACTGGCAGTATGTGTGGTTATGAAAAATGTGGCCTTTCTATTTTTTAATTTTTGGATCAAATTTTATTGTCGCCTAGACCTTGTTGGAAGGTCCGCCTTGTTGTAGTGTCTCCTAGCACATAGGTAACTTGTGGTAGAGCACCTGCTGCATTGCTGTATTAGTCAATGCCAATATGAGTGTTGACAAGTTCCAATAACTCTACCAACTTATATGGGTGTTGCAGGTTGAGGACATTCTTGAATGTTCCATCTCACAAGGCTTGCATGAGTTGACTTGGGACACTATAAGTTTTAAATTATTTACTTGCAGCATCTCTCTTCAAAATCCCACAATCAAGTTCTTGAAGGACTCCACCAACTCTTGTTTTATTTTTAGAAGAGATTGTTGGTTCTTTAGTGGCTTTTGGGCACTAATAGTCTTGAGCACATATATCCTCTTGAAATTAGCCAAAAAGCGATGGATGCTAGCAGGAGACGTGAGAGTCACAAAAGAGGTATTTGTTAAAGTTGGTGAAAAAACACTGTTGCTATCAAATAACAAGATGTTCGACTCAAAGTAGTCCACTTGCTTGTTTATGCTCATTTTTCCTTTGTATGAATCTTTATGTGGTATCTTAAACTTCACTGGGGTTTGGCTTTTGCTATCTTCTTGTAAGATACATTTGTCAACTTGGGCGTCTACCTTTTGACTCGCCTTGGTGGGGAATGAACTCCTCATTATTGTCGGGGTAGTAAGTCTTGTCCAAACCAGATGTAGAGGTTTGTGCTTTAGCTCTTGAGAGATGCCCTTGTATAATCAAATTCAAAGAACCTTGTGGTGTCTTTACCCTAGGGAATGCTCTAGGAACCCGCTCTGAGGTTCCATGTATCATTCTCGTGTTTCTTTCTTTTATCTTCGTAATCCATTCATTCGCAAAAAAACTCTTAATTTTTCACGTTCAGGGATTTTTCTTTGTTAAGTTGCTCTTATTCTCTTAGTGCTTGGTTTCTAGTTCTTGTGATCGGTTTGCGTTTATCAGCTTGAAAGGATCTTAGTTCCGTATCTGTTCATATAAGTACTTGAATCTTACTTATGAGACTCAAAGGACCTTAGAAAAGCCTCGAGTAAAGAGAAAGAAGAAATGGAAGAAGGAAAGAAATTTCGAAGGATTTTATTTTCATGCTAGAAGCTAACAGTGTTATCTTATGTCTAGGGGTGTCAATTCAGGTTCATGGGTCAGGTTAGTGTTTGACCTGAAATGGTTTCGACCCAAATATTAAATGGGTCGGGAAGTCTAATTCAAACCCGACTCACTTCAAACCGACTTAAATGGGTCCTGACCCGCATAAATGGGTCGGGAAGTCTAACTCCTGCATAACCTATTTAATACATTCATAATAGTTTNTTCAAACCCGACTCACTTCAAACCGACTTAAATGGGTCCTGACCCGCATAAATGGGTCGGGAAGTCTAACTCAAACCCGCATAACCTATTTAATACATGCATAATAGTTATTTGGGTCATATTCTAGTTAATTTAGAGTCAATTTTGGATCAAATTCGAGTTGTCGAGTCATAATCAGGTCAATTTTTAGTTGATTGGTCAGTTTTGTGTTAATTTTGGGTTGGCGGGTAATCTAGAACCTCATATCAAAAAAATTAAATGTGTTGGGTTTTAGACTTGNTAATAGTTTTTTGGGTCATATTCTAGTTAATTTAGAGTCAATTTTGGATCAAATTCGAGTTGTCGAGTCATATTCAGGTCAATTTTTAGTTGATTGGTCAGTTTTGTGTTAATTTTAGGTTGGCGGGTAATCTAGAACCTCATATCAAAAAAATTAAATGTGTTGGGTTTTAGACTTTAGCTCGATTTGAAAATTTATTGGATCAACTTGAACTGAAGATTTTTCAAGTTGGGTTTAAGTCGAGTTGATGTGTCAGGTCAATTTTTGACACCTGTATCTGCGCCCTTTATAAATAATGACCCTTTGACTGATATTTATATGATTTTTTTTAGCGCTACAAGAGAAACTATACTTCAATGTAATAATATAAATAAATAAATAAATAAATAAATAAAGGGCACAAATAGGGAATGAAGAAGACAATATATAGGATAGGGGTAGAAGAGATCCTTTCCTTGGCTTGAACCACGACCTGATACTAAGGATGACATCGTTTCCAAAAAATATGCTGGCTGGNACTATACTTCAATGTAATAATATAAATAAATAAATAAATAAATAAATAAAGGGCACAAATAGGGAATGAAGAGGACAATATATAGGACAGGGGTAGAAGAGATCCTTTCCTTGGCTTGAACCACGACCTGATACTAAGGATGACCTCGTTTCCAAAAAATATGCTGGCTGTTATATGAATGTTATAAACATGTGGATTTAGCTATCAGAATTTTAGGAAGTAGACATGGACCATTGCTTTTGCGAATACTTCACAAATTTAACCAATTGAATATGTGGAGTCATTGTCTAACTAGATGGATTTTTTCTATGCTTTAGGTGAGCACCTTTTGAGCTGGGACGAGAGTAACTTTGAGAGCAGTGTACTGTGATTCCTGGTGAATTAATCTGGTATTCTTGGTTTTACTCTGAACTGTATATTTGTGCATAAGTCAAAATTTTTTTTATAGTATTGGTGTATAATATAATAGGTGTAACTATTATTTTAGATAGAGATGATTTATGTTCTTATAAATGGGGATATACTTCACTTGTTTCATTTTTGTATTTTCATGAAGCATGTGTTCAAAAAATTGGCACGAAGAGATTTTTCTTTGATTTTGAAGGAAGTTTGACCTTGACCCAGCCTTCCTCGTTCATCCCTTTATTTTCTGCAGCTCATGTCCGATCATGCCTGCATACCAATTGCTTATGTGCAACTTGCATTCCACTCGCTCTTAGCTTTCCATAGCTTTGCTTTTGGCATCTGCTTCCTGCATTTGCTTTGTACACTCCTCATGCCAGCTTGTCACCATGCTTCATGTATTTCTCAGCTATGCTCGCATTCCTAATACTTGTGTTTGTATATCTTTCTCATGACTGGTTCTGCTTGCTGACATGCTTTCTCTTTTACAACATAGTTTCGTTCTCTTAGGCCTTATTGGAAGGAGTTTTTTTAGTGCTTTCCATTTTGCAGAAAGTTAGAAAGTCATTTTATTTTTTTCTGTAATACTTTCATAAAGCGCTTTTAAAAAAATCCATTTCTTTCATAGGTTTGCTATTTTTCTTTAGCTTTAGGCTTCTTTTGGCTGAGCTTCTGTTTGTGCAAAAGTTTGTTTTGAAGTTACTTATTGAGAGTCTGTGCTTTAAAGCTATTGGGAAACAATCTGATTTTTTTAAAAAGGGCTTTTATAAAAGTATTAAAATCAAACAAAAAATAAATGATTTCTAACTTTTTTGTAAAATGAAAAGCACTAAAAAATCTCATTTGAATGAGGCCCTAGAGCATCTTTTCAAAAAATGCATTTTGGACAAACCTTTGTAAAGAACTGAAGCTCTGCCAAATGAAGCCTTAGAGCATGACATCTTTATAAATTTTCCACTCACATTCTTCTCCTCATCATTTCAAAAAAAATATCATGGTACCCCTTTTTCGATTAATCAATGATCATTTCTACGCATCAATACCAATATAAGATTCAATTGTATCAACTATCCCCTACATTCAGTTATCACAACAAATTTTGTCCCCTTCATATCTCTCCTCCAAGTAGTGATGGCACCATGAAGTTCTTCAAGTGACTAGCATCTTATTGCGTTGTTCTTACCCAGTTACTTAGAAATCTACAACCATCTATTGACTTAGTTATATGTTTCTTGATTTAGTCAAAAGATAGATAGTTTTCATTGATCCACATATTTTCATGAAGTAGTGTTTCACAAGTGAATGCTCTATACTTTAACATATATTCTTTCAATCAAAATGACATCACAATTAAGAGTATTGTATTGCACTTAGAGGGAAACAAAACGAGTTATTTCATTATAAAACCTTCACCATTGATCTGACTATTTGGCAAAATCACATTGAATGTTTATTTGTCTCCAGTTTTATACTCATCATGAATCCTTCTTTATAAGGTGTATTATCTCAATTGATGGCAAACTCTATGGTTCCTAACATTGTTATTGCTCTCTCTCAGGTTATTCAAATCATAGAACTGCCTACTATCGACCAATCTATTTTGGTTTCTTACTCCTAGAGTGGTTGCGGGACTTGTAGCTGGTGGTCATTCTAATGGCTGTTTATCACGCACTCTCATTGCAGCCACACTAGCTATCCTCTAGAATGCTGTTGGGAGAACTTTAGTTATCTTTCCATTGTTCAACATACTTCTACAACCAATCTAAAATTATTTACTTCTTTTGTTGCCCCATCATTGAGATCAGTTTCTCTCAATAAAGCTTTGTGAATCCTTCAATAATGGCAGCAACTCATGATTTCTCTTCCTCTAGATCCATTGCAGGCATGCAATTGTCTTTACCGGTAACCACAAACTCTTTATTTATATTCACACTACTTGTTTTTTTTTTTTTTTGCAGTTGATGGTTCCCATTCCACTATCTATGGAAAAGCATTGTGAATCCCTTTTGAATTGTTTCTCTCTTAGATATTTATGTGTCTTGTACATTCATGGCGTATAAAGACTCATTTTTATTACGCAATCTTCTTTCTATCTCTCATTATGCCTTTTATGATGTAAGCTCAAAGAAGTTGATTGGTGGAGGTTTTGAAGCTAGTGGAGTATACTACCAAATGACAAATGTTTTTTGTTCCCTCTTCTTCATAGGTATTTCTTTCACTGACAATATTGGTGGAGGTTTTGAGATTGTCTTTTTTTCATTGTCTTTGCTCATATTCGATTGTCATCCTACAAGTTTGGTAAACACCATCGTTTGTCCTTTCCATCTTGGATAGCTAGTTATCTTTCTCTTTCCTTTGATTTAGTTCACCTAAACATTTAAGTTCCTAATACTATCTTTACTCATAGAGGATTATTCTACTTTATCACATTCATTGATGATTTTTTGGATGTTACTTTGCTTTACTTATTCAAATATTTGCTTATAGATTACTCATGTATTTCAAAATTTCTATAAAAAATATAGCATCAATTTTCCATCTTAATCAAACTTTATTCATTAATAATACTTTCAAATTCATCCAATCTTAGTTTCACACTTTCTGGTTTGCTAATGGTATTATTCATCAGAGTTCATACCTTCTACACATCTTAACATAATGGTTTTGTTGAGTGTAAAGGCCACCACTTTCTTGATGTTATGAGGATTTTAATGCTTCATATGAATGTCCGTTGTCAATTTTGGGGAAATGTTATTTTGACAAAATACAATCCCTTCTATTCTCGACAACATCTCATCCATCTCCACTCTTTATGAAGGTCAAGTTGTTTCCCCCATTTAATAAATATTTTTTATTTTTATTTATTTTGTTTTTACATTGCGTTTGCTTGACACTCATCTTGTGTTATTCGATGTATTTTTTTTAATATTCTCACACCTCAAAAAGGTTTTCGATGCTACGATCCCATTTTTATAAGGCCACACTTTTATTTTATTCTTCATACACTTTTGAGTCATCCTCAGTGACCGTTCCTCTATTTTTGTAAGCTCCTCTATCTCCCTCCACGACAAGACCTTCCACCAGATTTTTAGCTTCAATTGCACATTCACCTGTTGATTAGCATTCTTATCTACTTTTACCCATCTTTCTAATGAAAGATTAAAGACGATGTCTTATTTATCCCATTCACTCATATATGTCATTTGATAATTTATCAACTTTATTCCATATATTTGCTTTGTTATTATTATATGCATATTTTCTCAGGACTTACCAAAATGTTTATAGAATCTGGAAACACACTTAAAATGGTTTTTCTTCTCTTTCATATTTCACAGGATTTGATTGTTTATTCTTCCTATGGTCAAACCATTGTTCGTCGTTCATACTGATGTCTTGATCAGTCTCTGCAAAGCTTGATTTCTTGCTAGAGGATTTACCTTGGTATATAAGATATACTATTTTTACACCACGTCCCTAGTTGTCTGAATTAACTCCATCAATATTTTGTGGCCATCATTCAATAATGGATTATGTTATAAATGGATGTGAGTATTGTCTTCATTAATAGTGATCTATAAGAGGCATTTTATATGCAATAACCTTTAGCGCATGTTGATTGGAGGAAGATTTTTATTTGCCTATTTATTAAGGCTATTTATGAACTTTAATTCGATCTGCAAACTTGGTTTGATAAAAATTGTAGTCTTAATTGAGATTAGTCTTTATATTAGTCTTATTTGAAACCCCAAACAATGCTGGCTGTTGCTCAACCCACACCTTCGTCTGCTTTGGTTCGTGCACGTCAGTTGGCTCACGTCGATTGTCTTCCATACTCAATGCTCAGCTCGTACACACTTCACGTCACTAGATCGACTTCTGTATTCTCTGATTGCTCATCTCTGCACATTATCGCTTGTCTCCCTCACACGAACTCAGCATGACACCCTACTCAAAATCAAATTGCTCGCCACTTATTACCCATTTGTATGTTCACATCTCGCTAACCTCTCTTCGTCTCCTAATTGATGGGATCGTCTTGTCGGTCATGTCGAATCNATATCGATCCTTATTCTCAATGTCGCTGCGCCTGCGTGTTACCATGTGGACAAGACTACATGCTTTGCACAAAAGAAATTCATGGCTTAAGACAGTCAATGAGGCTACTCTTCAAGTTCATACTTTCGAAGATACTCATAAGACAAAGATGGCAACCTAAGTTAACTGTATTCATCAGAAGGAAGCTTTCATAGATAGGAAAGTGCATTTTCATAAAAAGATGTATTGCGGCATATATAAATTTTTTATGTGAAATTTGACAATGATCTCCTAGACAGAAGATTATAAGCTATTGATCTCCCGAGTTTTATGAAACTTTGATAGCCTAGAATTGATAATAAGGCAGCCCTGTATGATACAGAGGGATGAGAAAGAGATATTATATAGTAGCTCCTATTGTTTTGTAGGAATACGTGTTTGATTAGTTTGTTATGTTTATTATAAATTTGAATTAGAGATATTATATAGTAGCTCCTAATGTTTTGTAGGAATACGTGTTTGATTAGTTTGTTATGTTTATTATAAATTTGAATTCTCTTCTGCAAAATGCGTTTGGTGAAAAAAGACATGATTGCCCTTCTTGTACAGAATTAAGCTTCCTGATTAATGCCCCCCTTAACCATTGTTTATCAGATTATTTGATGAGATGTTAAATATTCGATCTTGTTGCTACCTCCTAAGCCCTTTTTTTTTGAAAAAAAAAACCTGTTTTCGTGATTTCCAGGCTTTGTCACTTGGCTTTGTGAGTGTTTCTGCATGTCTTATGTGGATAAAGCCATGTCTGGTCGAAGCCCATCCCCAAATATAAAAATTCCCGAAATAACTTGCCCCAGTGGAGCCATGTCTGTCACTTCTTCCATTGAACCGACTCCCTTGCCAGCAGTACAAGGTGAGAATTTACATGGGCCTGTTGCCATTCTTTGGGACATCGAAAACTGTCCAGTTCCCAGCGATGTTAGACCTGAAGATGTTGCTGGCAACATTCGTCTGGCATTGAGAGCACACCCTTTGATCAAAGGAGCTGTGACAATGTTTTCCGCATACGGGGACTTCAATTCCTTTCCTCGTCGGCTAAGAGAGGGATGCCAAAGGACTGGCGTTAAGCTTGTCGATGTGCCAAATGGTAGAAAAGATGCTGCTGACAAGGCTATTTTGGTTGATATGTTCCTATTTGCCCTCGACAATCGTCCACCTTCTTCAATTATGTTGATCTCCGGGGATGTGGATTTCGCTCCTGCTTTGCATATACTGGGACAACGTGGTTACATGGTGATTCTTGTCATCCCTTCTAAAGTTTTTGTCTCATCCGCTTTGTGCAGTGCTGGCAGGTACGTATGGGACTGGTCGTGCATTGCCCATGGAGAAGGTTTTGTCTCTTCGAGAACTGGTTTAACGCGGGGATCCGAGCTTTCCGGCTATCTTATGGGTAACAATTTTGATGACTGCCATGATGTTCAGATTGAAGAAGAAGCCATTGTTTATAAAGGAAGTTACAATTCCAGTAACACTAGGGACCTGTCTGTGGTATCCCAGACGTCCTCTGAATACAATATTAATTATTCAATGCCTGCAGCATTCCTTTCCTCCTCAAAGTTTCAAGGCCAACCTTCTAGAATGAATGAAGCTTCTTCAAGGGATCAGAGCTGCAGGGCACAAGCCAGTTGGGTACAGCCAGGTGATATTCAAGGCTTAAAGGGCCAGCTAGTGAAGCTGCTAGAGACCTCTGGCGGAAGTTTGCCCCTCGTTAGAGTTCCATCGGAGTATCTTAGGAGTTACGGAAGGCCGCTCTACATGTCGGAGTACGGAGTATTCAAGCTGGTGCATCTTGTGGAAAAGATGGCTGATACCTTGAGCTTGGTGGGAAGGGGACATAAAAAGTTTCTCTGCCTTCGCAGCTCAGATAGATATGTTAAGAAGTTTGATAACATACCTATAATTTTGAAGAGAAATAAGAATGATAAAGGCGTAGTAGGGGAATCTTCCGATATTGGTATCAGCCCTAATACAGGAAGCTCTTCGGATGACTCATCGGACGAGGAAAGGAATGCTGATGCTGGGTGTGAGTATGATGGCCTTCTTGAAGGTTTCAGGCGCGAAATACAAGAGATTCTTGTATGCTACTCTTGTCCGGTCCCCTTAGATTGCTTTGAAGTTCTGTATCAACAGCGCTACAAAAAAATTGTTGATTATCAGAAGTTCGGATCTGAAGGGCTGGAGGAACTGGTTGAGAAGGTAAGGGATGTAGTGAAATTGTGTGAAGATCAATGGAGTAAGAAGAAATTCCTCATCTCCAGCATTGTAAGTGGGTAGACTGTTTTATTTGTGGTTTTATAAGTTTCTCATAATTTTTACCATCCCTTGTGTTGAATGAGTTCTTTTTATTGAGTTCACAGCTATGACAGAAATGACAGCTTTTTTCTACTGTTCATATGGTCTGTGGTGGCTTGGGAGTGACTTGTAACCTTTCTTGATGTCAGCACGTAGTTTGTGAAATAAAATTTTACCTAATAACATAGATGTGGTGGCAAGCTTTCATAACATTTCTCATCATCTTTCTTTAAAATTGGATGTGTAGGGTTAATTTAGCTTGGGTTAAGCAAGCTTTTATTTTAAGGTGCAATTCGTGGCAGCTTTTTCGCCGCTTTGTTTTTCAGACCATCACCACATTTTTTATTTTGTTATAATTTTCTTGCTGCTTTTGAAAATTTGATAAGCAGCAGCTTTTTACAACTAGATCACCTCGAGTATAATAAATGTAAGAAAACTATTATGATTTAAAAAAAAGATCTCCACATCAACTTCTTAAAATTCTATTTTTAACGATAACAATTTTACAGCTTTTTTTACTATCAGCTACAGCTGAAATTTCTTGCAATCTGCCCCAACTAGATACAATTTTTTTAGGTTGTTTAACTTGCTTTAATACTAGAGGGTTAATGATAATATTAACTTTGGTTAGTGACCATGTTAAGTTTAAAGCTGCAAGCAAAAGATGAAAAGTCATTGAAACGTTTAAGAAATACTTCAACCTCTTCACATGCCCTTCTAAACTTTGGTTGTATATATGAAAATAACTGAAGTCGTTTTATGTAAGAAGCAGATCTCATCTAACCCATCAGCTATTGAGAAAGATCAAAGATTTGAAGAAAATAAAACAAAAAACAGACATCCATGACTGCAGAGAATTTCTCAACATTCAAGAGGCACTAAAGCCATGGTAGGCTCTTATTTCCCTGCAAATTTTGTTTCATGGAGCCTCAGCATCTTTTATTTCCCTAGAAGATGACAGACACACTAGTTTTTACTCCCTAACTTTTATGTTGAGCTCTTCAATATCATCACTCAAGACATCCAAAGCTTTCCTTTTGCTTGCAGGTTTGAAGGGACTGCCAAATGTAGCTTAGATGACAGATTGAGAACCAGAACAGAAGAATTAAATCAATGAAATCTGTGAGTGCTTCTTTTCTTTCTGCTCTTTGATCTATAGTGTTGAAAGCTATTTTCACCTTTTATTCTGTGAAGCAGGCCCTCACCAATTTCTTTTCTTATTCATAGAATAAGAAAACTATTACTCTAAAACACATCTATCTCAGCTTTTTAAACTGCCATTGATGAAGCTTTCACACCGTCTGTTAAGATTAGCCCTTTCATTTTATGTGCTGCCCTAGGTTTTCAGATTATCATAACCCTTAATGAGTTGCTTGATAGATATCATATATCTGTGAATGTCTAAGGGCCTATTTAGTTTGATGTTTTTGAAAACATATAAATTTAAGGGATGTAGAGTAATTGAAATACATACATTTTAGAAATTNCTAGGTTTTCAGATTATCATAACCCTTAATGAGTTGCTTGATAGATATCATATATCTGTGAATGTCTAAGGGGCTATTTAGTTTGATGTTTTTGATAACATATAAATTTAAGGGATGTAGAGTAATTGAAATACATACATTTTAGAAATGTGAGTTTTGTTGGATGCAAATCAAATGAATTGAACTTTTCTTCTTGTTATGGTAACTGTCGAATGCATTAAAATACCGTTATAGCAGTGGTAGACAAGAAATATGAGCAGTCATAATGCTGGATTTGGAAATCGACTGATTTGGACAATTTTTATATGAAGGAACATGAGAGTTTTGACGTATGTTAAATTCCTCAAAACTAAACTTCACATTTTCATTGCTTTAAACCAAATGCTGAAAATGTTAGAATGCAGGAAAAATGAAAACACTTGTCAACACTTTGAACCAAAACATTCCTTAACCAATTTATTTGGATTGATTGTTCAAGTACAAAGATTTAAGATGAAATGACATATTTACCTTTGTGNGGGGTAGTAAGTCTTGTCCAAACCAGATGTAGAGGTTTGTGCTTTAGCTCTTGAGAGATGCCCTTGTATAATTGAATTCAAAGAGCCTTTTGGTGTCTTTACCCTAGGGAATGCTCTAGGAACCCGCTCTGAAGTTCCATGTATCATTCTCGTGTTTCTTTCTTTTATCTCCGTAATCCATTCATTCGCAAAAAAACTCTTAATTTTTCACGTTCAAGGATTTTTCTTTGTTAAGTTGCTCTTATTCTCTTAGTGCTTGGTTTCTAGTTCTTGTGATCAGTTTGCGTTTATCAGCTTGAAAGGATCTTAGTTCCGCATATGTTCATATAAGTACTTGAATCTTACTTATGAGACTCAAAGGACCTTAGAAAAGCCTCGAGT
>JXCR01133979.1:14430-55681 GCA_002079205.1 Phalaenopsis hybrid cultivar | reverse complement strand
AAATTTAAGTCTTAACCATGTAAATACATAAGATTTGAGTGTTGTGTATGGATCTTCTTAATATAAATTTATGCAGTATTTACATACATACCACAGAATAACTATGTATTTACATATCTAACAACTAAATTTTACCAACATTTATGCCGCTCGAATCTTTTATATTACATCAAAAATATAATTATTTTAATTTTAAAAAGTAAAATTTCATGTGCAACATATAGGTAAAAGTTAAAGTTTAGGTATTTGATGATGTAATTACATAAGAATTTAATGATGTGTATGTAAATCTTTCATAAATAATCATTTGAATTATAAATATATATGGGATTACACTTATGAATTTTTAATTTCTACTCTTCATCCTTACATCGAATGATGTGTTGATAATTTTATACTTGTTGCTACGTGTATTTTACTTGATGATATTGCAATTTGAGGAAGGTTTTATGTCGTTTTTATAGGTTGTAGCATGAAAGGGAGTGAATGGGGATTAAAAGGGATCGAATTGTAGAATGAGCAAATGTTGTGTTCCTAAATGAAGCACAAACCCAAGCGTGCAAAAAGGTGGTGCTAACACTCAGGCGCCTACGCGTTGCTACCAGCGTCTAGGCATCGCGATCGCGGTGCCTAGGCACCAATCCCGACATAAGGAGTTCATATGGAGTAGGGTGGGCGCTTAGATGCTAGAAACAATTTTGGCAGTTCTAATTGATGGATGCACCTGTTCACCTGGGCAACTTATAAAAAGGATGGAGACGAATTAAAGAGGGCTTTTTCGTCATTTTTTCTTTTGTCATTTTGAGAGGAATTGGAGGAGAAGGCCAAAGATTTTGCAAAAAGATTAGAAGAGAGGAAAAGAGAGAGATTGGGAAGGTTCATTGTTTGTTGTTAGTAACATCTTCAAACTACTTGTTTGTGAAGGAGATAAGTGCCTTTACATTGTATTTTCTTCATAACTTTCTTGTAAAAACTTGGATTTTGATATTTATGCATAAACTAAATTTGCTTTGATGACATTTGTCAAGAATAGTGAGTAGTTATCTTGTTTCTCTCTTTAATTGAGACATTGAATGTGTAAGACAAATAATTTGAGATTGTTTGTGTTTTGATTTGAATTTAAGAGTATTTTGTTAACTTGAGAACTTAATTTACTTTCTAATTGATCAGTTGATTGTTAAAACCTTTTGTGAATATTAATATCCAAAATGATTCATTATGGAACAAGAAGAGTTAACAACATGAACTAATTGGAATAGGGATATTGCTGATGGATTTGTGCAATCTTCTAGGAGTAGTTTTTCTTTAAGCAGATCAAAAGTTTTAGAGAACTAAGCTAAAGATAGATAATCTTCCTTAGACCACCGGAAAGGGATAAAGAAGAAATTTTCTCTTGATTGCCACTATTTTTGAATCTAATCCTTAGTTCTATTCATCAGTAGATCAATTAAAGAGGAAAAATTATCATCACCTAATTTGATATAAGAATCTTTTTACTTGTTAGGATAAACATGCTTTTCATAATTTTCAGATAGGTTTAGAATTGAACTTGCTAATGAAATTCTTCTGGCTTGACTGATAGTAGATGGCTAGAACATTTCGTACGTTGAGTTATCATCATTCCATGTGGTGATCGACAACTGGACTCAAACCCAGTACTATTGATACATCTTGTATACTTGCGTGAACAACTCATGCTTCACAGCACTTGGTGCGTGTCAGGCAACGATGCAGTGCCACACTGCACTTTTAAGTTTTTAGCCTGTTTTTTTTGCAATTTAATTTGTACATAAGAATTACATTTTGCTTGTTTTTTTTTTCAAAAAAATTGTTGTGGGAAGCTGTGTTTTACAACCTGACCTGACTAAGTGCGGTAACAACCAAAAAGTTACGGTGCAACTTTTGAAAATAAAATAAATATTTACTAACCACCACAGCTTTTTTAAGATCATTTTCCTCTAAAATAACTACCACAAACAGACTCTCAGTCACTTGTACGCAAACATTTGACTCTCTTTCACCAAATACATATACAAATATAATACTCGGGCGATATTGCAAGAAGATCTAAGAGTCGTGAAAAATTACTACTAAAAGTGGATTCAAAATTACAAAACATTATTTTTTTTACATCCTAATAAATTCAAGAACAAAATAAAAATAACTTGTNACTAGCTCACAAGTTGAGCTTATGAAGAAACAAACTCGAGCTCAAGTTCGTTTATTAAATGAGCTCGAATACACAGAGCTTGATCACGAGCTTATTGAGGCTCGACTCATTGGCTAGCGATTTGGCTTGACTAGCCCGATTCCATTCGTGTCAATGTTTTCTCCGGTGAATTGTTGGGGTGCTTCTTCTTCTCTCTCCCGATCAATCACTTAGATGGCTTTTCCAATGAGTTCCCACGANACTAGCTCACAAGTTGAGCTTATGAAGAAACAAACTCGAGCTCAAGTTCGTTTATTAAATGAGCTCGAATACCCAGAGCTTGATCACGAGCTTATTGAGGCTCGACTAGCCAGATTCCATTCATGTCAATGTTCTCTCCGGTAAATTGTTGGGGGTGCTTCTTCTTCTCTCTCCCGATCAATCACTTAGATGGCTTCTCCAATGAGTTCCCACGGCGATTTCAATCAAGCTTACAAGCCTACTATTAGTACCATGATTCGAGCTCGAATCATCATTTGAGCTCAACTCGAGCTTGTATTTAGGCAAACGAGTTCGGCTTGAGTTACGNTGATTCGAGCTCGAATCATCATTTGAGCTCAACTCGAGCTTGTATTTAGGCAAACGAGTTCGGCTTGAGTTAGGCATGACTCAAGCTCAACTCAATTCAACTCATGTGCACCCTTATGTAATAGATCCTTATAGAAAATAATTAGTAGTACCTCATATAAATAATCAGGGACTATTTTAACACTTTACTCATATAAAAATTTAAATTTAAGTCTTAACCATGTAAATACATAAGATTTGAGTGTTGTGTATGGATCTTCTTAATATAAATTTATGCAGTATTTACATACATACCACAGAATAACTATGTATTTACATATCTAACAACTAAATTTTACCAACATTTATGCCGCTCGAATCTTTTATATTACGTCAAAAATACAATTATTTTAATTTTAAAAAGTAAAATTTCATGTGCAACATATAGGTAAAAGTTAAAGTTTAGGTATTTGATGATGTAATTACATAAGAATTTAATGATGTGTATGTAAATCTTTTCATAAATAATTATTTGAATTATAAATATATATGGGATTACACTTATGAATTTTTAATTTCTACTCTTCATCCTTACATCGAAGGGTGACTTAGGTCGCATTTGGGGCAATGATGTGTTGATAATTTTATACTTGTTGCTACTTGTATTTTACTTGATGATATTGGACTTTGAGGAAGGTTTTATGTCGTTTTTATAGGTTGTAGCAAGAAAGGGAGTGAATGGGGATTAAAAGGGATCAAATTGTAGAATGAGCAAATGTTGTGTTCCTAAATGAAGCACAAACCCTAGTGTGCAAAAAGGTGGTGCTAACTCTCAGGCGCCTACGCGCTGCTACCGGCGCCTAGGCATCACGATCGCGGTGCCTAGGCACCAATCCCGACATAAGGAGTTCATATGGAGTAGGGTGGGCGCTTAGGCGCTAGAAATAGTTTTGGCAGTTCTAATTGATGGATGCACCTGTTCACATGTTCACTTGGGCAACTTATAAAAAGGATGCAGATGAATTAAAGAGGGCTTTTTTGTCATTTTTTCTTTTGTCATTCTAAGAGGAATTGGAGGAGAAGGCCAAAGATTTTGCAAAAAGATTAGAAGAGAAGAAAAGAAAGAGATTGGGAGGATTGAGAGAGTTCATTGTTTGTTGTTAGTAACATCTTCAAACTACTTGTTTGTGAAGGAGATAAATGCCTTTACATTGTATTTTCTTCAGAATTTTCTTGTAAAAACTTGGATTTTGATATTTATGCATAAACTAAATTTTCTTTGATGAGATTTGTCAAGAATAGTGAGCAGTCATCTTGTTTCTCTCTTTAATTGAAACATTGAATGGGTAAGACAAAGGTTTTAAGATTGTTTGTGCTTTGATTTGAATTTAATAGTATTTTGTTAACTTGAGAACTTAATTTACTTTCTAATTGGTCAGTTGATTGTTAAAACCTTTTGTGAGTATTAATATCCAGAAGGATTCATTATGGAACTAAAAGAGTTAACAACATGAACTAATTGGAATAGGGATATTGTCGATGGATTTTTGCAATCTTCTAGGAGTAATTTTCTTTAAGCAGATCAAGAATTTTAAGGAACTAAGCTTAAGACTGTTAATCTTCCTTAGACCACCAGAATGGGATAAAGAAGTAATTTTCTCTTGATTGTCACTATTTTTGAATCTAATCCTTAGTTCTATTCATCACTTGATCCATTAAAGAGGAAAAAATTCTCATCACCTAATTTGATATAAGAATCCTTTTACTTGTTAGGATAAACATGTTTTTTATTATTTTCAGATAGGTTTAGAATTGAACTTGCTAATGAAACTCTTCAGGCTTGCTAATAGTAAATGGCCAGAACATTTCCTACGTTGAGTTATCCTCGTTCCATGTGGGGATCGACAACTGGACTCAAACTCAATATTATTGATACATCTTGTATACTTGCGTGAACAGCCCATGCTTCACAGCACTTGGTGCGTGCCAGGCAACGATGCAGTGCCACACTGCACTTTTAAGTTTTTAGCCTGCTTTTTTGCAATTTGACTTGTGCATAAGAACTACATTTTGCTTGTTTTTTTTTTCAAAAAAGTTCTAGTGGGAAGCTATGTTTTACAACCCGACCTGACTAACTGCGGTAACTGCCAAAAAGTTACGGTGCAACTTTTGAAAATAAAATAAATATTTACTAACCACCACAACTTTTTTAAGATCATTTTTCTCTAAAATAACTACCACAAACAGACCCTCAATCACTTGTACGCAAACATTTGACTCTCTCTCACCAAATACATGTACAAATATAATACTCGGGCGATATTGCAAGAAGATCTAAGAGTCGTGAAAAATTACTACTAAAAGTGGATTCAAAATTACAAAACATTTTTTTTCCATCCTAATAAATTCAAGAACAAAATAAAAATAACTTGACACTCAAAATATCTGTCAATTTAGTTGGTGTGAACATAATTTTCAGTCTATAGAAGTATTGTGCTCACATAAGCTAAGAATTAATCTGTGCAACATGATATCTCATTATCAATCCATCCAAATAATTGAACACTAATAATTGCACAATAATATGCTTTTGATAGCTTGCTAAGGATCCATCTATTGTTTGATATATATTTTTCTAAATAATAATAAAAAAGATTGATTTATTTGATAATAATGCAACAAAATTACATCTCATAAGAACATATTTCAACAAAATTTCAACTATGATTTAAATGGCATAAAATCATATAATTTGATTTAGAAACAATGAAAGAATAATGAAAAAAATGATGAAAAATCCACAACAAAACAAAAATCATTGAGGCATTCACAAGCAATCAATTGGGCAAATGTCATTACAAGGAGAGCAAAAAATTCGTATAGATATATTAGTTTTATATGCAAAATATTATTTCATTGAAATACCAACTAAACAATATTAAATTAAGATAAAAAATCACTCTTTTTTAAAATATTAAATAACACGTGTCATACACATCCTGATGAAAATTAGGAACATCTTGACATTTCCTTTTTTGTTTCCTCAATGGAAAATAAAGCTTCCCTAGAATATGATAAAATAAAGCGCAAAATTCTTTTGTTCATAAATATTTTGTGATCAACTTAAATAGCTCATGCTCTATTTATTTGTTAAGCATGCGTGTTGAACATGACCACTTTTTTTAAACTCAACTCACCAGGCTTACCCGGTCCTGAAATCTCAGAGTGTCATCCTGATTAATATTGAACTTGAGCTTCAACATGAGATGCTTTGTGAGGCACATTCTACTTCATATTCTGCTTATCTGAAAAGTATGAAGATGTATCAGGAACTTAAGAAGCTATTTTGGTGGCCGGGTATGAAAACAAATGTAACTGAGCTTATAGCCAAGCGTTTGCCCTGTCAGATTGTTAAGACCAAACATCAAAAGACTTGGTCTATTGTAGCCCCTTCCCATTCCAGAGTAGAAATGGGAGGAGATTCCTATCTTGGTATTTACTTTAGGTATTGTATTTTCTCTTTTGGGTCTAGATAGTCGTTCATTATTATCATATGATCTCATACTAGCCTTAAATTCATAATTAATAATGTCACAATGTTATCTTTTAATCAATTTCACTACTAAAAATTATACCGTTATATATGTTTTTTACATACTAGAAATCTTTGAAAACCCTAAACATCTAATAGATAGTTAAAACAATAGAAATGAAAATGACATCAAATAAGATCCTGATTGCAACAGCTCAACAACTGAAAGGTACCAATTCAATATGTTTTATATCTCGAATAATGCTTGATTTAAATTGATGGAAAAAGAAAATCCATACAAACAATCACTAATAGTTAGGACAAAACTAATGAATAGTTTGTAATCATGATCAACTGGTTGTATGATAATGATTTTAGCAGCTTTAGTAAATATTGTAAATACAGATTTAGTAACATTTAAAAACAACAAAATTTAGTAAATTGTGGATTTAAGACAATTAAAAAGAAGTTGGGCAGGAAATGGGTTTACTAAATCCGGGAGTTAAGAGTTACAAATCTTTTATATAGGAAAATTGAAGTTAAAACACACTAAAATTTGTTACCATACAGCCGCTAAGAGGCACTAACTTGAAATAGACCAATGTTGTGCGCGTTTCAATCATGATCAAGATGCCACATGCCGAGCATATGACAACAAAGCGAACTTACACAACTTGAATGTGAATGTTATTAGTAAAATTTAAATTGGATGGTTGAAGTGGAGGAATGCATCAGCCTATTGTGTCATAGAAAAATACCTCTTAGACTTGAAGAGAAATTTTATAAGATGGTTGTGAGAATTGCAATGCTTTATAGTGCAGAATGTAGGCCTGTAAAAGAGAAGCATAAAATTGAGTGTCACAAAGAAGAGAATGCTCGAATGTATGAGTGGTTTTACATTTAGAGACAAAACGAGAAACAAAGTATTCGTGAAAGGGTTAGAGTAGCTCCAGTGCCACCAAAACATGCATTTGCTACCGCTCATAGAATAAACAATCTGCATTTTTTTATGCTTGTTGTTGATCGATGTTTTAGTATGACATTGTTGGTTACAAGCTCAAATTAAAGAGGAAGGTAAAAGGTAAAAGGTAAAAGGTGTGCTGGAAATTTTGAAATAAATGTAGCATTGTTATGTAAAAGTGTTGGTGTATATCAGAAAAGATAAAATGACAAGTTTTTGTACCTGAAGCGTAATACATTTTTTTTTACATGATTCATAGTGTAATAAATAAAATATTCTCTAGTTATTTTTTACTTGTGGTTCTTTTTCATGATTTAAAATGAAAGAAATACTGATGCTTATCATTTGTTTTAGTGTTCATTTCTTTAGGCTTCATTACACTTAGAAATTTATCTTTTATGTTCATACTTGTGATATCTATTGTTTGTCAAAACATTAACTATATAATATAATTATGTTAGATTTGAAAATCCATAAGAATTGTGTGATATGTATGTAAAGGTTCATAAAATAAATCATCCCTTTCTCTTTAATGTCTGATAATGATTAAGTAAAAATATTTTATTTGTCTTTTATGTTTCATTCTTGTGATCTTTTATCATGTTCTTTATTAGATTGATGTAATGAACTTTGATTTACTTAATTATTTCATTTATGTTCTTGAAAATTTTAAAGACAATTAGTTATTTTCATATAATTGAAACGTTTGAAATCATATATCAACCTATTATATCCAATAACAAATGGGCAACACAAAAGATAACAGATCATCTGCTATCTATGCGAAAGAATCAAAAATAATTTTTTGTGTTATTCCTTTCAAAGGGATTAAATTAGGAAATAGACCAACAACACATTTCAGTAAAGATGAATAACAAAACATTTAAAAAATTTTCAAGAGAGAACCGGAAGATTATATGAACGAACTCAATAAAGAATAAATGAGATCAATTAAATAAATATTTGAAAGCATGCAAAGTGCTTAAAAGAGAATATAATAGACTTGGTTGTGATCCAATTAAAAACACCATATATGCATCGATAGATTGGCGGAAGGAGAAGTTAAAAGTGAAATAAATTTTAAAACATTTGTATTTCTATTTGATTTTTTATAGAATGTTTGGACATGACTTTTCCTTTTGATTTGTATGAATAATAGGTTGTCAATTGCTAAGAAATTTAGGTGTGGTGGAGTTGAAGCTGAGCCAGAGAAGAAGTTCAATCTTATGTCTAGTGGTGTTCTTGTGACTGTTAAACATGTATGGACACCTCAAGACTTGCAGGAACATAGAGAGAGTCCAATTGATCCTACTTTAAAAGCAGGACGGGTTGCAGTAAATTTTGTTCTTTATCATCACATAACATAAATGAACATAGTGAATCTAGTCATGCTAGGATTTTGCCTTCCTTAAAACAAGGACGGGTTACAGTAAAAAAAATGGTCCATCTTTCTCAAAAATCAAATATCAAAATTAGTGACATCATGCACAAAATTATCTTATGAGGATAGCACCTCGTAACTATCTCCATCAATTCCTGATGTGATAACAATATTAGAACAAAAAACAGATGTTTATGATGATATTTTATTGTCTATACTCGATAAAATTATTTGAAGATCTTGTCGAGGGGGGTTTTTTATATCAATACAACTGAGACGAGAGTTCATCACTTGCACTGCTAATATAAAAATAGCAATGACTAGTTTTTATTAGTTTGATGTGTTTTGAGTGGAATACATTTTATATTTTTGTAAAACAACTACTTTTCATTTTTTTTTTTTTTGGTAAAACACTTACTCGTGATGTTAGTTGTTTTGATGATATTTTTGAATAGAGGGATTACTTTTGATGTGTCACCTCATTTGATATTATGATATTTTATTCTAAGTGTGATATCTTGTGAAGAACGCGTGATAATTTGCGCTGACTATAGTGTTAGTATTTGTGTTGTTTATATTTGTGATATCTTATGTTGCGGTGTAAGAACTTGTGATAAATTTTATTGTGATGTTTATACATGTTATACTTGTGATATCATGTGTTGCTACATTAGCACTCGTGTCATTATATTCTCAAATACATTATGTGTAATATTTATTGTGTAATAATATTATAAGTTTTACAACAATGAATCATAATAACAGAGAACAACGAGACTATTGGAGAAAACTATTACAACAGCTGCATATGTGTTGACTGAGTACTATGATTTATACATATCTCATACTCCATTATGACGTTCACATTTACAAGGACGGGTAGATAAATGAACTGCTTTGGAGTCATCCAATGAGATTCCATAATATATTTCATATGAGTCGAGTAATATTTATTCATCTTTTGAATGAACTGCACACTAGTCATGATCTCTGTGGCCTTTCTAGAATGACTTCAAGAAATATATTAGATATAACACTTTACATTTTATCGCATAATGAGTCTTAAGGTCAGCCCGTGAAGGATTTCAACACTCATCTAAAACTATCAGTAGATATTTTTTCATTGGTTTAATTGCTTTGATAAATGTCTTCTGAAGTTATCAAACCTAAAAATCCAACATTTTGAAATAGTCCTAGAGAATATCATGCAATCATTGATATATATCATAGTTCAAGGTATATTGCAAAAATTCCTATTTTTTAAAAATTCAAAGAATTTTAAAATTTAAATTGATTATGATGTGATATAAGATTGTATTGTTGTTATTGATGGAACATGTGTTGATATATGTGTGTCAAATGCTGATAAAATTTCATGCATTGAATGTTTCAGTTCACCTATATAGAATATTATGATAGCAAGCGACTTTAATATGTGTTTTATTTTTATCATGGCTGGTTAGAAGGAAGATGTACACAACAGTCGAATCTTTAAGTTTGCAACCTGATCACATATGCATAACTTTCCCTTGTCGCCTCAAGATTGTTTGAGTTTTAAGTAAGCCTTATATTAACTTTTTATAGAGTAACTAATTGTTAATAATTCTAATAGAAAAATATTATTTAGTGAATGTTGGATATTCAATACAGCATAAATTCTTAAGTCATTGTCCAACACAATATCACATTCCAGATTTAATAAGCACCACTCATCATTACGAGGTGTTGTTGAGAGGGCTTTTGAAGTTTGGAAGAAAAAATTGGGCTACTCTATGAGATAAGCCTATAGTCTTTCAAAAAATAAGTTAAAATTATTGCAACAACAGTGGCGATGCATGATTTCATATGAAATTATTTGCATTTTGATGTTAAATTCACAAGTGTAGATGAAAACAAATTAGTGCCTTTTGAAATATGTGAATATCAGTTGGGACAATTGATGATGATATTGTCAGCCCCTACGTAGGTAATGTAGAAGGAGTCGATAAAATGACTTATGGGACTTACGGGAGCAAATCATTGACACTTTAGTTAATGATTTACTATTATATGATTGATGCATGAGCAAATATTATGTAATTTAATTAATGAATGATTGAGATGTTAAAANTCAAAGAGATTAAATTAGGAAATAGACAAACAACACATTTCAGTAAAGATGAATAACAAAACATTTAAAAAATTTTTAAGAGAGAACCGAAAGATTATATGAACGAACTCAATAAAGAATAAATGAGATTAATTAAATAAATATTTGAAAATATGAAAAGTGTTTAAAAGAGAATATAATGAACTTGGTTAGGATCCAATTAAAAACATCATATATGCATCGACTGATTGGCGGAAGAAGAAGTTATAAGTGAAATAAATTTTAAAATATTTGTATTTCTATTTGATTTTTTATAGAATTTTTGGACATGACTTTTCCTTTTGATTGCATGAATAATAGGTTGCGTCAATTACTAAGAAATTTAGGTGTAGTGGAGTTGAACCTGAGCCAGAGAAGAAGTTCAATCTTATGTCTAGTGGTATTGTTGTGATTGTTGAACATGTTTGAACTCCTCAAGACTTGTAGGAACATAGAGAGAGTCCAATTGATCCTACTTTAAAACAAGGACGGGTTGCGGTAAATTTTGTTCTTATCATCACATGACATAAATGAACATAGTGAATCTAATCGTGCTAGGATTTTTCCTTCTTTAAAACAAGGATGGGTTGCAGTAAAAAAAAATGGTCCATGTATCTAAGAAATCAAATATAAAAATTAGTGACATCATGCATAAAGTTATCTTATGATGATAACACCTCGTAATTATCTCCATCAATTCCTGATGTGATAAAAATATTAGAACAAAAGACAGACGTTTATGATGATATTTTATTATGTCTATACTCGATAAAATTATTTGAAGATCTTGTCAAGGGGGCTTTTTTGTATCAATACAACTAAGATGAGGGTTCATCAGTGGCACTGCTAATATAAAAATAACAATGACTAATTTTTATTAGTTTAATGTATTTTGAGTGGAATACACTTTATATTTTTGTAAAACAACTACTTTTCATATTATTTTTTTTTGGTAAAACACCTACTCGTGATGTTAGTTATTTTGATGATATTTTTGGGTAGAGAGATTACTTTTGATGTGTCATCTCATTTGATATTGTGATAATTTATTCTAAGCGTGATATCTTTTGAAGAACTCGTGATGATTTGCGCTGACTGCGGTGTTAGCATTTGTGTTGGTTATATTTGTGATATCTTATGTTACGGTGTAAGAACTTGTGATAAATTTTATTGTGATGTTTATATATGTTATACTTGTGATATCATGTGTTGCTACATTAGCACTCGTGTTATTATATTCTCAAATACATTATGTGTAATAATTATTGTGTAATAATATTATAAGTTTTACAACAATGAATCATAATAACAAAAAACAAAGAGACCATTGGAGAAAACTATTACAACAGCTGCATATGTGCTGACTGAGTACTACGATTCATACATATCTCACACTCCATTATGACGTCCACATTTACAAGGACGGGTGGATAAATGAACTGTTTTGGAGTCATCCAATGAGATTCAATAATATATTTCGTATGAGTCGAGTAATATTTATTCATCTTTTGAATAAACTGCACACTAGTCATGATCTCCATGACCATTCTAGAATGACTTCAAGAGATATATTAGATATAACACTTTACATTTTATCGCATAATGAGTCTTAAGGTCAACCCGTGAAAGATTTCAACACTCATCTAAAACTATCAGTAGATATTTTTTCATTGGTTTGATTGCTTTGATAAATATGTCTTATGAAGTTATCAAACCTAAAAATCCAATATTTTGAAATAGTCCTAGAGAATATCATCCAATCATTGATATATATCATACTTCAAGGTATATCGCAACCATTCCTATTTTTTTAAAATTCAAAAAATTTTAAAATTTAAATTGATTATAATGTGATATAAAATTGTATTGTTGTTATTGATGGAACATGTGTTGATATGCGTGTGTCAAATGCTGATAAGATTTCATGCATTGAATGTTGCAGCTTATACAGAATATTATGATAGCATGCGACTTTAATATGTGTATTACTTTTATCATGGCTGGTTAGAAGGAAGGTGCTCACAACAGTCGAATCTTCAAGTTTGCAACCTTATCACATATGCATAACTTTCCCTTGTCACCTCAGGATTGTTTGAGTCTTAAGTAAGCCTTATATTAACTTTTATAGAGTAACTAATTGTTAACAATTCTAATAGAAAAATATTATTTAGTGAATGTTGGATATTCAATACAACAAAAATTCTTAAGTCATTGTCCAACACAATATCACATTCCAGATTTAATAATCACCACTCATCATTACAAAGTGTCGTTGAGAGGGCTTTTGGAGTTTGGAAGAAAAATTGGGCTACTCTATGAGATAGGCCTACAGTCTTTCAAAAAATAAGTTAAAATTATTGCAGCAATAATGGCGATGCATGATTTCATATGAAATCATTTGCATTTTGATGTTGAATTCACAAGTGTAGATGAAAAAAAATTAATGACTTTTGAAACATATGAATATCAGTTGGGACAATTGATGATGATATTGCCAACCCCTACATAGGCAATGTAGAAGGTGCCGATAAAATGACTTACGAGAGCAAAACACTGACACTTTAGTTAATGATTTACTATTATATGATTGATGCATGAGCAAATATTATGTAATTTAATTGATGAATGATTGAAATGTTAAAATACTTATATATATATATATATTGTGCTTCTGTTATATATCCAGTAAGAAGTGAAAAAGTTTATTATTATTTGAAATTGTGATTTTACAAATAGAATTTACTTGGTCATCATTCATAAATAACACCTAAACTTTGTAGTTGAACTGTACTTAAATTGTAGTTGATTTGTTACCACCTATTCCCTATTTATTTACATTACACCTAAACTTTGGTTTTTTTTTTTACACTTATACCAAGTTTTTTACATCACATAAGAAAATGTACCCATTTTAACTTTTAAAATGTCAAATACATCTTTCCAACCATAGGTAAGGTGGCATGTATGCAAAAACTGAAGTTTGGGTGTTAGATATGTAAATACATATGAATTACATATGTAAAGCATCCATAAAAAAATTGTGTGGTATATGTAAGAATTACACTTTTTATGCATGGATAAGATGTCATATATGTAAGAATAAAAATTTAGGTGTTAGATATGCAAATCTTATTGGTGTCATGTGGAGGACAAATAAGCGAAAAATATCTGGTGAGAGCCTGCAGTTCATTGTGACCTCCAATTCATGTTGTAGATGAAATTGTCTCAGTTTTGAATTGAAATGATACAACAATTGTTAGTTTCTTGTAGCCAGTTAAAATATCTCCACCCAATGTTCTTTGTCTTTGATTTCTTGAGCCTAGGAAGGTAAAGAGGGCGACTTTTACAAATTTGGTCAGTCTTTAAGATAGTGTTATGAGCAAATATTGCGTGCAAACACCGCACGTATGAATTGGTGGTATTTTGATAGTTCTGCAGTAATATTGCACTGCAACACCATCATAATACTACTAATTCTCACTTATCTCATCATTTTTAGCCAATCCTTCAATAATTCTGATTTTGTAATATGCTGCACATCCATATTGCAGATCTTGCCCCGTGTGCATATCATTTCAAGCGACTGAGAAAATATAAACAAAAAACTAATGCTTGTCAATAATTTGAATTTTGATTTTTTTTTTAAGTACTTCCTGAAAATTTCAATTGCCCCGTGTACATTTCATTTCAAGGAAAAATTATTACATCCGAACTCCGAACGTAAAATTTGCATCCGGAATTTAGTGGGAGTGAGCTACGTGGCAAGTGGGCCCCACCCCTTTAAAAAAATCTACCCAACCAGTGTATTGCAGTGTTGCCACGTGACAAATGCCCATTTGACACCACACGNTGATTTTACAAATAGAATTTACTTGGTCATCATTCATAAATAACACCTAAACTTTGTAGTTGAACTGTACTTTAATTGTAGTTGATTTGTTACCACAAATTCCCTATTTATTTACATTACACCTAAACTTTGGTTTTTTTTTACACTTATACCAAGTTTTTTACATCACATAAGAAAATGTACCATTTTAACTTTTAAAATGTCAAATACATCTTTCCAACCATAGGTAAGGTGGCATGTATGCAAAAATTGAAGTTTGGGTGTTAGATATGTAAATACTTATGAATTACATATGCAAAACATCCATAAAAAAAATTGTGTGGTATATGTAAGAATTACACTTTTTATGCATTGATAAGATCTCATATATGTAACAATATATGTAACAATAAAAATTTAGGTGTTAGATATGCAAATCTTGTTGTTGTCATGTGGAGGACAAATAAGCGAAAAATATCTGGTGAGAGCCTGCAGTTCATTGTGACCTCCAATTCATGTTGTAGATGAAATTGTCTCAGTTTTGAATTGAAATGATACAACAATTGTTAGTTTCTTGTAGCCAGTTAAAATATCTCCACCCAATGTTCTTTGTCTTCGATTTCTTGAGCCTAGGAAGGTAAAGAGGAGAGGGCGACCCTTACAAATTTGGTCAGTCTTTAAGATAGTGTTATGAGCAAATATTGCGTGCAAACACCGCACATATGAATTGGTGGTATTTTGATAGTTCTGCAGTAATATTGCACTGCAAAACCATCAAAATACTACTGATATTTACTTATCTCATCATTTTTAGCCAACCCTTCAATAATTCTAATTTTGTAATATGTTGCACATCCATATTGCAGATCTTGCCCCGTGTGCATATCATTTCAAGCGACCGAGAAAATATAAACAAAAAACTAATGCTTGTCTATAATTTGAATTTTGAATTTTTTTTTTGAGGTACTTCCTGAAAATTTCAATTGCCCCGTGTACATTTCATTTCAAGGAAAAATTATTACATTCGGACTCTGGACGTAAAATTTGCATCCAGAATTTAGTGGGAGTGAGCCATGCGGCAAGAGGGCCCCACCCCTTTAAAAAACCTACCCAACCAGTGTATTACAGTGTTGCCACGTGACAAATGCCCATTTGACGTCGTACACAAATTTGCGTACGGTGCCCTGATACAATAATCGCTCTCAAGGGACCGAAAAAATATAAACAACAAACTAATGCTTGTTGATAATTTGAATTTTGATTTTTTTTTAAGTACTTCCTTAAAATTTCAATCATTTCTATCACAGGTCCAAAAAAAGCAGATGCAAAATTTTTAAATTTTTTAATAATTCTCGGCACTTATAGATTCTTCACAAATCTGAAGCATTCCTCTGTAAATCTGCCTGTATACTTTGTTTTAGGGCATTTACACACATACCAACCAATTTCAATGTATTTATGTATCTAACACAACTAAATTTTGTTCTTTACATATAAACCACTCTAATCTTTCATATCACATNTTTTTTTAAGTACTTCCTTAAAATTTCAATCATTTCTATCACAGGTCCAAAAAAAGCAGATGCAAAATTTTTTAATTTTTAATAATTCTCAGCACTTATAGATTCTTCACAAATCTGAAGCATTCCTCTGTAAATCTGCCTATATACTTTGTTTTAGGGCATTTACACACATACCAACCAATTTCAATGAATTTATGTATCTAACACAACTAAATTTTGTTCTTTACATATAAACCGCTCTAATCTTTCATATCACATAAAAAAATACCACCATTTTAACTTTTTAAAAGTGAAATAAACCTTTTAATCCAAAGGTAAAGTGGTATGTGTGTAAAAATTAATGCAAATGGCATGTATATCAATCTTTTTTATTGGATGGTCGAGGCACTGGTTTTATTGTCATTTGTAAATCTGTCTATAAACTTTGTTTATGGAATGATTAGTACTGTTTTGAGCCAGATGATTCATTAGCTTGATGATTTGCTAAGTTATATGCATGTAAAATATTCATCTTTGATATTAAATTTGTATTTGTACAACCAAATCACTAAATTTATCCTAATTCTACAATTTAACTTTGACTTTAATTTTGTATTTTTATTTATTTAATATAATACAAATAAATATGAANACTGATACATGACCAATTTCTTCAGTGAGAATAACCTATGAGATAAAACACGGGCCAAATTGAAAAAAAAAAGTTTAAACTGAAGATATTTTACTCAATTCTACTAAGAATATAACTCATCGTTCAGTTAAAAACTCATACGTCATTTGAATTCAATGGTTCCTTCGCCATTGCACAGACTGTCAAATAAAGTGGCCTGTAGAATAACACTTGAGCAGAGAGAAAAAAAACAAAAAAGGTGAAGAAGAAACCAAAAGAAATTGAGCCAAATCCAGTGCAAGGATATTTAGTCCAAAAGAAAAAGAAGAAAAAAAAAATAACGATCAATGTGTATCTATCTTCGCTCCTCTGAGATAGGGGAAACTTTTATCTATCTGTATCCACCTTATCAGGCCATTCCTGCATCGTTCTTCACGGCTAACTAGGAAGGGAACGAGGGGATCGCAGCTTGCCTGGGAAGGGAATGACGGGATCCCGACTACCTGGGGCATAGACCACCGAAACTCCCATCTTCATCCTTGTGTTCCGCTCCAATCAGAAATCACATGTTCGCGCCTTCTTCCGAGGTCGAGGGCAGCGGAGTAAATAATCCCAAACGAACGCGGGACACTGGGTCGACCCCGAGTTCGGCGTTTATTAAGAAATTTAATACGTAGTTTTAAAACACTAATAGAAAGTGCGAACCAAACACAAAGACAACGTTTTGAAAACAATGCCTCACTTTTAAGCTGTCCCAAACGGAGCCTAAATAATGACCACAATAATCCCACAACCAAATGACCATTTTGTCGATCCCATGCAAAAGAATAGTTTTAAAGGAATAAGCCAAGCATATGCGGCTCATGACTGACAACCAATTAGATTTCTACTTGTGAAACAAAAATTTCAAACCACTTCAAATTTTTCCACTTCTCACAGGACACATAACAGTTCAACTAAAATTCAAGCATAAAATATATAATAAATATTCAGCACTTCAATCATCCATCGGTTACATTACATAATACTCACTCATACGACCAACCATAGAATACTAAATAAATCATTAATTAAAGTAATGGTGATTTGCTCTCGTAACATAGCCATCTCACAGCACCTTATCTATCACATATGCAATGGTTGACAATATCATCATCAATATTCATCATCGATTGACCAAGCAATATTTATATGCTTTAGAAGGCACTAGTTTGTTTTAGTCTACACTTGTAAAGTCAACATCAAAATGTGAGTGATGACGCCATATGTGACTATGCAGTGTCATTGTTGCAACGATAATTTTAATCGGTTCTTCGAAAGAATTTGTCGGCATATCTCGTATATCATATTTTTTTCTTCTAAACTCCAAAAGCCCTCTCAATGACGCTTTGTAATGATGAGTGGCGCTTTTAAAAATAAATTCCTTCCACACACAATTTGACAAGCCCTTTTGAAATCTAGAATGTAATATTTTCTGTTCGAAAATGACAAAACATAGTCGTAATGGAAATCCAAAATCCACTAAATAATATTTTCTAGTTAGCATAGCCAACCATCAGTTATTCTATTAAAAGTTAACATAAAACTTACTTGATAGTCAACCAACCTTTACAGTAAGGGAAAGACGTGTAGATGAGATCGTGTTGCAAACTCAAAAATTTGGCTATCGTGAGCACTGTCCTCTCAACTAGCTATGATTAAAAAAAATACATTAAAATCGCATGTTGTGATGCTCCATTTCATTTCCTTACGAAGTCAATGACAGAATGTGAAGAGTCGAAGAGAGAGAGAGAGAGAGAGAGTGTGTGTGTGTGTGAAGAGTCGAAGAGGGGATGAAGCGGAGAATTGGGGATATGAAAGAGTATTTTCGATCTATAAATCATCACAGTCAGATCGATTTACATGTAGAATGGCACGTACAAAGAAGGGGACGCCACAAAAGGAGGTGTTATTGAACAGAGGCATGACAGCGGAGGCAAAGTCGCCCGAGGAAGTTCTGTACAACAAAGGGAGAAGAGTGGCTCTACTTGTGTGTTCAACCAGGGGAAGGAGATGGGTCCTCAAGATCGAGCGAACGAAGTTGAGCTCAAGCTCTAACAAAGGAGACGAGCCTCGCATACAGTAGGGGAGGTAGGCTATCCTGTGGAAGTAGCGGCGTCAGGCAGGTAAGAGCGACGACATAGAGGCTTGAGCATATCAGAGAGACAGCCAGATCTCATGCGTAGAGGAATACAGANACTGATACATGACCAATTTCTTCAGTGAGAATAACCTATGAGATAAAACACGGGCCAAATTGAAAAAAAAAAAAGTATAAACTAAAGATATTTTACTCAATTCTACTAAGAATATAACTCATCGTTCAGTCAAAAACTCATACGTGATTTGAATTCAATGGTTCCTTCGCCATTGCACAGATTGTCAAATAAAGTGGCCTGCAGAATAACACTTAAGCAGGGAGAAAAAAAAACAAAAAAGGTGAAGAAGAAACCAAAAGAAATTGAGCCAAATCCAGTGCAAGGATATTTAGTCCAAAAGAAAAAGAAGAAAAAAAAAATAACGATCAATGTGTATCTATCTTCGCTCCTCTGAGATAGGGGAAACTTTTATCTATCTGTATCCACCTTATCAGGCCATTCCTGCATCGTTCTTTGCGGCTAACTGGGAAAGGAACGAGAGGATCGCAGCTTGCATGGGAAGGGAACGACGGGATCGCGGCTACCTGGGACATAGACCACCGAAACTCCCATCTTCATCCTTGTGTTCCGCTCCTATCAGAAATCACATGTTCGCGCCTTCTTCCGAGTTCGAGGGTAGCGGAGTAAATAATCCCGAACGAACGCGGGACACTGGGTCGACCCCGCGTTAGGCGTTTATTAAGAAATTTAATACGTAGTTTTAAAACACTAATAGAAAGTGCGAACCAAACACAAAGACAATGTTTTGAAAACACCGCCTCACTTTTAATCTGTCCCAAGCGGAGCCTAAATAATGACCACAACAATCCCACAACCAAATGACCATTTTGTCGATCCCATGCAAAATAATAGTTTTAAAGGAATAAGCCAAGCATATGCGGCTCATGACTGACAAACAATTAAATTTCTACTTGTGAAACAAAAATTTCAAACCACTTCAAATTTTTCCACTTCTCACAGGACACATAACAATTCAACTAAAATTCAAGCATAGAATATATAATATATATTTAGCACTTCAATCATCCATCAGTTACATTACATAATACTCACTCATACGACCAACCATAGAATACTAAATCAATCATTAATTAAAGTAATGGTGATTTGCTCTCGTAACATAGCCATCTCATCAACACCTTATCTATCACATATGCAATGGTTGACAATATCATCATCAATATTCATCATCGATTGACCAATCAATATTCATATGCTTTAGAAGGCACTAGTTTGTTTTAATCTACACTTGTAAAGTCAACATCAAAATGTGAGTGATGACGTCATATGTGACTATGCAGTGTCATTGTTGCAACAATAATTTTAATCGGTTCTTCGAAAGAATTTGTCGGCATATCTCGTATATCATATTTTTTCTTCTAAACTCCAAAAGCCCTCTCAATGACGCTTTGTAATGATGAGTGGCGCTTTTAAAAATAAATTCCTTCCACACACAATTTGACAAGCCCTTTCGAAATCTAGAATGTAATATTTTCTGTTCGAAAATGACTTAAGAAAACATAGTCGTAATGGAAATTCAACATCCACTAAATAATATTTTCCAGTTAGCATAGCCAACCATCAGTTATTCTATTAAAAGTTAACATAAGACTTACTTGATAGTCAACCAACCTTTACAGTAAGGGAAATACGTGCAGATGAGATCGTGTTGCAAACTTAAAAATTTAGCTATCGTGAGCACTGTCCTCCCAACTAGCTATGATTAAAAAAAATACATTAAAATCGCATGTTGTGATGCTCCATTTCATTTCCTCACGAAGTTAATGACAGAAAGTGAAGAGTCGAAGAGAGAGAGAGAGAGAGTGTGTGTGTGTGTGTGTGAAGAGTCGAAGAGGGGATGAAGCGGAGAATTGGGGACATGAAAGAGTATTTTCGCTCTATAAATCATCACAGTCGGATCGATTTACATGTAGAATGACACGTACAAAGAAGAGGACACCACAGAAGGAGGTGTTATTGAACAGAGGCATGACAGCGGAGGCAAAGTCACCCCAGGAAGTTCTGTACAACAAAGGGAGAAGAGTGGCTCTGCTTGTGTGTTCGACCAGGGGAAGGAGATGGGTCCTCAAGATCGAGCGAACGAAGTTGAGCTCAAGCTCTAACAAAGGAGACGAGCCTCGCGTACAGTAGAAGAGGTAGGCTATCCTATGGAAGTAGCGGCGTCAAGCAGGTAAGAGCGACGACATAGAGGCTTGAGCATATCAGAGAGAGCCAGATCTCACGCGTAGAGGAATACAGGTTCGGGTGTGTAAGTGGACTTTCGATTGAGATTAAAGGGTGAGTTTTAATATTTAATTAAGTTATTTAATAAAATTATATATATATATATATATATATATATATATATTAAATGTTAAATTTAAGTGCATTTAAAATCAGGATTCAAGCTATAGAAGATTCAGATTCAGATCTAGAAAAAAAGTTGACGACCATAAAGCAAGTCATACACTTTTGAGGTAAGTACACATATTCTTATACTATAGTGATATTTTGCTTCTGCTCGACCAGATAAAGTTATTTTTACTATTATATTTATAGTATTGCATGTCGATGATTTATGGTTCTATTGAGTTTTGTTCAAATCATTGGAGTGACATATACACTCAGTATTGTTTAAAATTATCATAGAGATGGATTCGTGTGTAATTATATTGACTGCTATATAAATGATAATGAAAGAATTAATATTAGATAATGTTTGTTATATATGTTTATATGTGCATATTTGACTATGATAGAGTTACTATTTTATAGTACTCACGCAAGTAAATAAAAAGAAGATTAATATTGAAGTATCTTAACTAACACAGGTTTTTAGACGATGTTCCAATGATGGTTGTACAAATATTGAATGATATAAATATGTTATTGATATAGTAAAACTCATTAAATAACATGAAACATCGTAAGTGATCATATTTTTAAACTATCAAATGTTTTATAATGATTTATTAAAAGACGGTTGAGATGCATATTATTTTCTTTTTTCTTGTATTACTGTAGCTTATGAGTATTCACGGGCTTTAGTTAGCTCACTATTGTTTTAAACTAACATTTTAGGGATAATTAACTAATTAAAAGATGTGCAAAATAAAAAAAAAAATGATGAGTATTCACGGGCTTTAGTTAGCTCACTATTGTTTTAAACTAACATTTTAGGGATAACTAATTAAAAGATGTGCAAAATAAAAAAAAAAAATGAATATAGCAGACGCGAACAACCTGTAATAAGAGAAATTTAAATGTACTGTCTTAATTTAATTTCTTTAGTTACTCTTTCAATTGTTAAATGTTTGTTATAGAAATGAATATAAAAAAATTAATTCCCACTGTCCAATTGTCTTGTACTTGCTTTGATTAATTTCAAACCCCGGGTTGAGTCGTGACGCAGGATATTTTGTGTAGGTGAATCACGACGTCCAATGTATGCAACATTATCAGCATTTGATACACGTGCATCAACATTGTATCATATTAATATCATCAATACAATCATGTATCACAGTAATCAATTTAGATTTCAATATTCTTTGAATTTTCTTAAAAAATAAAAATGATTGAAATATACAATGAAATAGGGTATATATTGATAATTGCATGATATTTCCCTAGGAATATTTTGAATGTTTGGATCGTTAGGTTTGATAGTTTCAGAAGAATAACTTATCAAAACATTCAAACAAATAGAAAAATATTTACTGATAAATTTGAATGAGTGTTGGAATCTCATACAAGTTAATCTTATAGGCTCATTATGCAACAAAATATAAAGTGTTATAAATAATACCTCCCCCGAAGTCATTTTAGAAGAGCCACATAGACCATGACTAGTGTACAGTTCATTCAAAAAATCAACTAAGTTTACTTGACTCATACGAAACAAATAATAGAATCTCAACAGTTCGTTTATCCACTTGTCCCCTATAAATGTCGAGATCATATATGAAGTGTGAGAGATGTATGAATCATAGCACTCAGCACACATACAGTTATTTATTTGTTTTGCAGCGTTTTCTATGTCTATGTCATTAGTGTTTATTGCTGTAAAAATTATAAATATTGTTACATAATAAATATTACAAATGATGTATTTCACAATATAATAGCACAAGTACTAATGTAGCATCACATGATATCACAAATATGACATCACAACACAATGCATCACAATTACAACATCAAAACACAATATATCATAAGCATTAACATCTCAAAACAATATATCACAAGTATAAACATCACAATAGAATATACCACAAGTATTTACATCGAAACATAAGATATCACAAGTATATACATCATAACACAAGATATCATAAAATTAACATCGAAATACAAAATATCATGAATTCATGACAATAAAGATGACACATCACAAATGATAACATTAAAAATAATTGTTCTACAAAACAATCATCAAAAGAACTAACATTACGATTAGGTGTTCTACCAAAAAATAAACATCAAAAGTAGTTCTACAAAAATATCAAGTATACTCCACTCAAAACACCTAAAACTAATATGAATCAGTCATTGCGATTTTTGTAGAAGCGCGAGTAATGAATTCTCCTTTCAGGTGTCATGGATATGAAAAACTCTTAACAAGATCTTCATGTAGCTTTAGTGAGCATAGATATAATGAAATATCATCATAAACTTTCATTTTTTTGTTCTAATATTTTTATCACATCAGGAATAGATGAAGATGGTTTCGAGCTATTAGCATCAGAAAAAACGTGTTTGCATGTTGTAACTAATAATGATATTTAACTCCTGAGAAACACACAACCAACTTTTTCACTGTGCCCTGCTCTTGCTTTTAAAAAAGGTGGAGTCCTAACATGACGAGATTCACTATGTTCATTTATTAGATAAAATCAATTGGGCTCTCTACGTTCTTGCAAACCTTGAAGAGTCCATGCATGTTTATAGATCACAACAACGCAACTAAACATGAGATCAAGTTTTTACTCCATCTCAGGTTTGATTCCGCCAAACCTAAATTNTTTAAAAAAGGTGGAGTCCTAACATGACGAGATTCACTATGTTCATTTATTAGATAAAATCAATTGGGCTCTTTACGTTCTTGCAAACCTTGAAGAGTCCATGCATGTTTGTAGATCACAACAACGCAACTAAACATGAGATCAAGTTTTTACTCCACCTCAGGTTTGATTCCGCCAAACCTAAATTTCTTAGCATTTGACACAACCCGACATCCATACAATCGAAAGGAAAATAAATCTATTAAAATTCTACGTATAAATGAAATAAAAATATAATATCTTAAAATTTATTTCACCTCTAACTTCTACTTCCATCAATCTGTCGAGATGTATCTATGGCATTTTTAATTGGATCCTAACCAAGTCCAGTAGATCTCTNCTAAATTTACAATCAAAAGGAAAATAAATCTATTAAAATTCTACGTATAAATGAAATAAAAATATAAATATCTTAAAATTTATTTCACCTCTAACTTCCACTTCCATCAATTTGTCGACATGTATCTATGGCATTTTTAATTGGATACTAACCAAGTCCACTAGAATGGCATTTTTAATTGGATACTAACCAAGTCCACTAGATCTCCTTTTGAACTCTTTCTATATTTTTCAATCTTTTTTAATTGATCTCATTTATTCTTTAATTGAGTTCGGTCATACAATCTTCTAGTTCTCTTAAATTTTTTTATAATGTATAAACCGTCTTTGATGAAATGAGTTAGCTCATTTCGTAATTCAATCTCCTTCAAACAAATGTCACAATTATTTCTTTTTCTCATATAGCGGATGATTAGTTGTCTCTTGTGTTGCCCATTTACAATTGTATCTAATAGATTGATATATGAANATTAGTTGTCTCTTGTGTTGCCCATTTACAATTGTATCTAATAGATTGATATATGATATTAAATTTTCAATTTTATGCCATGGGGTTTAAGGAAAAAAAACCAGAAACACATAATCGATATGGTACTACCAAACATTCTTCAAAATTGTTAAAGTGGAATACACCTTTCATGAATAGGTGAAANGAAAAAAACCAGAAACACATAATCGATATGATACTACCAAACATTCTTCAAAATTGTTAAAGTGGAATACACCTTTCATGAATAGGTGAAGAGATGGAATGCGTGTATGCGTTGAAGTTTGTGTTAGATATGAAAATATGAGTGGTGTGAATGTAAATCACGATTCATCACAACTTTATATATCATTGAAAGAAAAATAAATATGAACTCCCAACACAAAGAATAAGCTAACAATGGCACAAAAGCACCATAGCATGTGACTGGAAAAAATTAGCACTTCCATAAAAATGGCTAAAAATGAATCATTCACATATATAAATAAAAAAATATTTTACTGCTATAAAATTCATCCAGCCTGAAAAGCCAAACATTGGCTCCAACACCTCCAATATTAAGAACTAACCAGCTGGAGTTTGTGGAGCACAAAATGAAATTATAACAAATAAGTACACAAAGTCAAGCACGCCAACTTCTTAGTTTTCTATAGTTTTGCAAATCCTTAACAGCTATGGTATAATACCGAAAATCATCAAAGAAGAAAACCAATAAACAATCAATATAAGGAGATAGCCATAGGAGAAAATATCAAACAATGGGGATTACCCAATAACAACAACTAAGCAAAAACAAATAGCATAGAAGCTACTGAATCAACGTCATAACAATGAATGAATTTGATATTAGTGAAATAGGGAAGAGGAAATAATTGAATTAGAGAATTCATTGGGTTGAGTTCAAACCTTATAAAAATGATCTGATCTCAATTAAGTAATCAAAATTACATTGAATGCATCTTCATATGAGAGGAACCTTGATTATGAGCATACTTTCTTTTTGAAATAAATTAGAAATAAAACAGAATTTATCCCAACTAGTTATTATCAAAAACCACAATCTTGGAACCAAAAAACGCATAAGATAAACTTGTTTTTTGCCAAAAAAAACATCTAAAAGCTCAAAAAGTTTAAGCCATAAGCCTCCAACAATACCACAATCATTAGAGAGGTAACTAGGAAACACTTTAAAATACAATGTGATTTGCATATAAAATCCAATAAAACTTGCAAACTAGAATTTCATCACAAAACAAGAAAATGAATTGACATGCATGGAATCTAGTGACGAGAAGGAACGGTCACTTGCAAGAGAATATAGAAGAGAAAAATAAAAATGAACACAGAAGAGAATGAAATAGAAGAAAGGAAAACCTGTAATCTCTCGGCGGCAGAGAATCATGAAGCTACCGTTGTGAGGATGCGATGTTATTATGAAGAGGAAGCCGGGTGAGAAAAGCTAGGGCACAGCTGCGCTCAGGATAATCAAGAAAAAAAAAATCTTGAACGTGGGACGCAGCTAGGGGCCTGCAGTCCGGATTAAACGAAAGAGGCACCACGGTCGGGGACACGTTCAGAGGAACGCTCGATTCAAACGCGCATAATATGCGGTTCGGAACTCAGCCCGAAATACCCAAACAAACAATACCTAAAAATATTACAGCATAATGGAAAAAAAATCACAGTTCAAAATCAACAAAGGTATGATATCAATTACAAAAATTCATAACATAAAAAGCAGTTAACAAATGGAGAAACAACAAGACAGCATGCAATATATTACAATTAAATGAATTTCCATAATAAAAAATACTAAAATGTCAAAATTCCAAATAATTTCTAGTTGCATTTAGAAAGGCTATATGCTCTTCAAAATGGAATTATTGAAATCATGACTCTGCATAGGACAATCATTTCATATTCGATTCGCATCAACAATGATGCATTAACACTAGGCTAAGCAATCTGCTAAATAAGAAAAAAATGAGACATTTACATACATATGCATAATTCTTCTGTATTTACATATTTAACACTTAAACATTCATACTTGCATACGTAACACACTAATCCTTAATATCACAGCAAAAATACGAATACAATTAACTATTTAAATCTAAAGTATACCTTTTTATGCAACTGTTCATTACACCAAAGTGTTATAAATGTAAATATCAAAATTTAGGTGTTAGATATGAAAATACAAATACATTGAGATTTTGCATATAAAATCCAATAAAACTTGCAAACTAGAATTTCACCACAAAACAAGAAAACTAATTGACAGGCCTGGAATCTAGTGATGAGAAGGAACGGTCGCTGCAGAGAATATAGAAGAGAAAAATAAAAAAGAACGCTGAAGAGAGCGAGATAGAAGAGGAAAACCTGTGATCTCTCGGCGGCAGAGAAACATGAAGCTACCATTGTGAGGATGTGATGTTATTGCGAAGAGGAGCTGGGTGAGAAAAGCTAGGGCACGGCTGTGCTTGGGATAATCAAGAAAAAAAATTTCTTGAAAGTGAGACGCAGCTAGGGGCCTCCAGTCGGGATTAAACGAAAGAGGCACCACGGTCGGGGACACGTTCAGAAGAACGCTCGATTCAAACGTGCATAATATGCGGTTCAGTTTGGTTCGGAACTCAACCCGAAACATCCAAACAAACAATACCTAAAANCCCCCACCCCACCCCACCCCACCAAGCGCCAAAAAGAAAAAAAATACATGTTTAGCCTAAACATAAATGAAGGCAAGATATACATCAAACTAAAAGTAACAACTATTTTGAACCATGCTTAATTCCGATCCAAAATTTTTAAATTTTCTCATGATAGCTTTTGAACATCTTTAGAATATATCAGGATAAATTACAACATGTGCCAAATAAATATTAAACATCAATAATGACGTCAAAGAGTGACTGACACAAGTGTGTCATTACCACATCTGCAGTATCGCGTGAGTCCAGGCATTATCGAGATNAGAATATATCAGGATAAATTACAACATGTGCCAAATAAATATTAAACATCAATAATGACGTCAAAGAGTGACCGACACAAGTGTGTCATTACCACATCTGCAGTATCGCGTGAGTCTAGGCATTATCGAGATTTTTTCTAGCAATTTTCCTTCATCTGCTCTCTTCCTTTTGGTTCTTATCTAATTCTCTATTTTCTAATTAGGTATTTTCTATTAGGGAGGGAGCTTTGATATATGATGTATCTGACTGTTTGGATTTTAAGTTTTCTGAGTTTACGTGTTTTGGAGAATTTTTCTCTGATTTCTACCCTCTGGAGTGCTAGCATATTCCTTTAGAAAGTAGTGTACTTGTAGCTTGCCNGATTTTTTCTAGCAATTTTCCTTCATCTGCTCTCTTCCTTTTTGGTTCTTATCTAATTCTCTATTTTCTAATGAGATATTTTCTATTAGGGAGGGAGCTTTGATATATGATGTATCCGAATGTTTGGATTTTAAGTTTTCTGAGTTTACGTGTTTTGGAGAATTTCTCTCTGATTTCTACCCTCTGGAGTGCTAGCATATTCCTTTAGCAAGTAGTGTGCTTGTAGCTTGCCCTAGTATCTCTCCGTTCACAGTTCTACCCGCTGTTTCCAGCGCAACAGCCATCAGACGCACTTCCAGCTGCTGATCACAGCAGAAAACCGTAGTTTTCACACTTCCAGTTCGCTTTCTTGCCGCTGTTCACACCGCATTTCAGCCGTCATCCATCCTCTTACTTCCATTACCCATCCTACAACTTCCCTAATAGCTTTCTATCACACCTTCTAAGAACCCTACCAATGAGAAGGGCAGGTCGTTTTAATGCAAGTAGCTTGCAAAAATTAAAAAAAAAATAAAGGAAGATTTACATACATATCACTCAATTTTTATATTTTAAATGTATGAAACCTAAACTCCAATTTTTATATTTTAAATGTATGAAACCTAAACTCCAATTTTTACATATATGCCACCTTATCCATGCATGAAAAAGTATATCTCCCATTTTAAAAGTAAAAGTAGTGATATTTTTTATGTGAAATGAAAGATTTTGGAATAAATGCAGGAAGTAAATTTTAGGCGTTAGATATATAAATACATAGGAATTGGTGCTAAGATTGTAAATGCGCCAATAATTAAAAATCAGGCTTATGATATAGTAGGAGCAAGCAGTGGCTATGATATGCAGCCATAGTAGAAGTTAATTTTGAAATATTTGACTCGCAGTACGACTAAACGGATGAAAAGAATTTTTTATCTTTCCCCTTATAAATAGAGGAAAACAATAAAATAAATTTTATAAAATTACAATTAGAGCAACTACGTCTTATTGATCCAAATGATGAGCAATTACAAAGTCATTGTTGAATAATTTAAGTACCACAAAAATAAGAATATTAAAATAAATGCATGTTTGAGTTCCCTCTTAACCAACCAACATAGCAATACTACAACCCATACTAGGGCTTCAGTCATCCTCCTCTACCCCTAGAACCCGCCAACCCATCTTACGCCCCAACCACAATTGTTTTCTATGAATTAGAAGATAGTTAATACTTAATATAAATTATAGAAATCTATTTCGACCAACTCTCTCTCAAGGCGCAAGGCAGTCAGTTGCTTATTGTTTCGATCATAGAATTCAATTTTTCAAAATTTACCCAATGAAAGGCTCATGGTGAACATGTTGGCAAATTGATGGTGAGTTGGAGTATGCTAAAGAGACTTGATTTCACCATCAATTTTCTTGGTGAACTGTCAATCCATCTCAACACATTTGGTTTAGTCATGATGTGCAGGACATTAGTTATGTAGCTTAATCATCACATGGTAGCTTTATTGGCTCCTCTAGGCCTAATTTTTATGTGCGGACTCCTGAGTAGTTCTACATGCCACGGAGGTTATTCCTGAGTTATTTTCATGTTATTTCTGAGTTATTTTCAATAATATCAAAATAACCCAGAAATAACCCAAAAAATAAAGACTGCAGGTTATTTCTGGGTTATTTCAGGATTATTGAAAATAACCTGAAAATAACTCAAGAATAACCTGAGGGGCACTTAGAGCTACATCAGATGTCTGGACAGACAATGCGCTCCTCCACTAGGGATATGAATGATTCATAAAGAAGCCATATTAATCATATTTTTTTCAGATACTTCGTGATTCTTTACCTTAAGCTCAGCTTCGACTTTACTTCGTGCAAATATAATTACTTTTATTGTGCCAAGTAACTAAAATTCCTCTTTCAAATGTACAGTATCCTCACGTAGACCTGTGATACATAGATGAGCCTTGCCTAATAAGCAGTAAAAAACTCAAACTCCCAATGTAAGCTCCTTCCGAAAAGCAATCCTTCTTCCAAGAGTTACTTTCAAATATCTTAAGATTATGAAAAAATAGCTTTATTATTATTTCAATAGGACTATTCATGAACTATAAAACTACTCACATTAAAAATACATCAAGTTTATGTGGGCTCCGAAAATTCAAGACCGAAGACTCTACATTTAGTATTATTTTGTTTTGAGAGAAGGCTTACGAGGGCCAAATTTTTAGAAGGCATATTAGATTATAGATAAGAGACTGCCTAGAGATTTAACCCTCATTTTGCGAGGCATTCTTTGATCTGGGGTTCGAAGTTTCCCATAAACACTAGCCCTTATGGTTAATTACCCCTCCCGATAACAGGAGAGCACTTTCGATTAAGACTATTCATTAAGAATTGAATATTTAACATACAATAGCAATAGACTTAGGATTTTAAATAGCAAAATTTATCACTTGAAGTTAAAAGTGGATGGTGGGGAAATGAAGATAAAACACGATAAAGAACGCATAGTTGCGTCATCCCGGTCGTCGTGGTCTCAGATCTACTTAGTAAGAGGAGATAGTAGACCCAACCTAACAGAAGAATTTTTGTCAGTAGTCATGGATTGTGTAGTCCAGAAGATTCTAAGGGGATAAATTTAAGTCGACATTAGCTAAAAGAAGATTTTATGTTAATCAATTGTACCCTTACGATTCACAACTCAAATGATAGAAGGTCATTGAGGAACAAAAGAGTTGCGGTTGTGAATGTAATATAATGGTGCACTTGGTAAAAACCACTCGATCAAAGGCTCTGGTCATAATCACTACTTTGTAGAGCCATTAGGAAAAACCACGCGAACAGAGGACTCGGGTCATGTTCTTACTGGCATGCAATTACTTTGATTGTGAATATTTTGATACAATTGATGTGATATTTACTCTTTATGAGCTGAAGTCAATCAGAAGTTTGTCACCCTCGGCAAATTGTTGTGGAGGGTGGATGAATTTTGCTTTTACCTCTTAAGTGAATGAATTTTACTTTATATATTAGTTGGTTATTTTGAAAATCTTGGTTTTAAAGATTAACCCTTCCGGTTGAAACCATCAATCAAGATGGTCATCATCGGAGTTTTGAGTATTTAAAATATTTATATTTGAAGGGGGGACATTTAGTTTTGTTAGTTTAAAGTTTCCAAAGTACAAGTCCTGTCGACTCCTATCATTCTATGTAAAAGGAACGGACTATGTGAGTTAGACTTGTAAATTCCTATTTTATGATTTAGACATTTATTTCGAGATTACTAGACTCGTTAACTCAATTCCTTATGACGATGAGGGTTGGAGTAGTTGGGTGAGACTTAAAACCATGCCCTAAAGACAAGGCAGCCCGATTAGCCCACGTAGCATTCTCGAACCTAGTATTTGAGCATTTAATACATTGATTGGAGCACATGTGGGCATAGAATTTCACACATATTTGAATATCTTTTTATAAGCTTTAAAGACTTGCATAGTTTTTAAGTCATGAACTTTATATGGACTTTACAAAAGATCTCAAGTGAAACAAGTCTTAGAAGTGTGGGGTCGCATTTCAAGATATCACATTTGACTTGAGAGTAACATGAAACTTATAAATTTTGAATCCTTTTGGAGCGTAAGGTATTTGCAAAAATAATTATGATTTTAGTCTTTAAAAAAGGACCATCATCTGTTCGCTAACAAGAGTATTGTGAATCCAGCGGCAGTATTGACATATTAATTCTTCATTTCAACATTTAAAAATAACATTTGTGATTTAAATTTACCCCCAATTTATGATATTTAACATTTAATGCAATTTGTCAACCAAGCTTAGTCACAATTTATTTTTTCAAAAAAATTACATAAAGATTCATTTACACCAGGATATATATTTACTTATTATCTTCAAATATGATCAAATTTGAAGCAAAATAGAAGTCCAACTATATTAATTGATGAGTCATTCAAATTTTCCATGACTCCTATGCGAGTTTCAAGTGCATTTAATTTATCCTCTTGAAATGACTTTAAATAGAGGCATATTCTTTTAATTTTGTCATTTTGAAAGTCCAATCAATTCATCTTTTTATATTATTTACAAGTCCAAATTCACCTAAAATTTCGGCAAACTCCTTGCATCAACCCCCGTTAGGGGACACGGGAGCATGCCAAACTTCTCAGTTGTCTCAAAAGGCTCACTGGTCAATGACGTGAGATACTGCGGCCATGGAGTAAAATTAGAATTTTTAACCCACGGTCAACGGGCTTCAATACATTTGTAGAAAAAATTAGATTGCAAATAAACATGTCCCGTTTTAAAAATAATTCTTCAGACGAGTTCGCAATTTACTCGCCTAACAGGTGTTGTGCTCTCCTCGAATGGAGGTTTTCAATAATTTCCCAATTGCCCCCCACTTTATAACTTTTCGAGCCTCCACGTCGTTGATATGAAAATACAATACAGACTCTTCTTCTTTTTTTTACACAATACACAACAGTTAATAAAAAAAATGAACATAAAAAAATGGCCTGGTTTGGTGCTCGGGCTCCAATAGAAATAGAAATGCAAGTGACGACTCAATTTAGTTGAGGAAGGATCGAACAGGGTGAGGGCTTTCAGCGCAAATCAAAAGGAGGAGCAAGGAGGCAGAGTTGTCATCGATTGCATCAAGGAGTCGTGACAGAGATCGAGCGGTGCAGCTAGGGAATAAGCAAATCGAGAAGCTTAGGAAGCGCAACAGAGAGGGAGTCTAGGGATTGTGAGGAAGTGGTTGCTCAGGTCTTTATCTTGGCTTTTACATGAAGTTTAAATTCCGCAACTCCTCTGTTTTGCCTTTTTCAATTGCTTAGAGTAGGAGTAGTGTGAAAGAAGAAGAGAGACGAGTTTTGGGTCTCTATACTTCAGCCATCTCGTAAGTCACACGAGCATAGAGAGAAATTGCGGGAATGTTGCGACCGAGAGGAAGAGTGAGGCTTCGACCTCTTCAAGCGATACAGGGAGGCTTCACATGGTTTTCATGTGCGATTATTGTAGTGAGACCAGCGGAACTAGAGAAAACGAGAGGTAGAGGGTTATGACCGCTTGTGTGAATGAGAGAGAAAAAGTGGGGAGGGGTCAAAAAGGCAATTTGTGCCAGACAAAAGAAGACGATGACTCGGCTTTCATAGGAATGGATAGGGGTCAATCGATCGATATCAACTGCCATGAAATATAGCAGGACTAGTTATACGGGAAACGCAGTTATAGGTTTTAAATTTATTTTTTTGTATTTTTTTAATTTATTTTAACAGGCAAAAGTCTGTTATAAGAGCAATAAATGGCCGCGAACAATTTTTTCATATCGATCTTTATTAATTAGAACACCATTATCCTCGGTTTCAAGTTAAGTATTAGAATACATGTACCTCATGGATTTTTTTAAAAGTGTACAAATATTTTTGCTATTAGACTAACATAACCTTAAAAGATTGTGTCACTTCCATTGCCAGGAAACATAGTGAAACTTATGCATCATTAATTAGAATTCTTTAGCAATAAGTCTTTTGTTTAAATCTGCTCATTTATTTTGCGAAGTCACCTGAGAGAATAAAGTCATCAACAGACACAATCATGATAGCATAATTATTTTTAGATGATCTTTGACAAAGAGAGTATGATCATAAATATATATATAGTTTCACCACTTTGGTGATCAGTCGAACAAAAATTATGGGGATTGTTTCAAGAGATATAAGGCCTTTTTAAGTTTGCAAGCTTTCTTGCGATGCTAGATGTCTAACAAGGAGAATTTTTTATTTGGACTTCTTCAAGATCATTAAAGAAGGCATTCTTGCAATAGCGCTACAAAAATAGTCTATCCAAGTTAGTTGCGAGAGATGAAGAGTACACATACAATGTTTAGTTCTACTACGAAAGCATAAACCTCTTGTGGTCAATCTCATAAGACATTGTAAATACCATAGCCGCGGGTTGTGCCTTCAACCTCTTTATGCTTCCATCAGACGTGTTATATAGTAAAAAACCATTTGCACCCACGAGTCACTTCACCAAGGTAGTGTAGTAATCTCCAATATTTTGTTCTTTTCAATTGCTAGAATATTTTTAATGTAGCATCTTTTAATTACAAAATTTTGATTAAGTTAAGCATTGACTTTAGAAACTATTCTACGTTGATAATGCTGACAAATATATGAAAACTAAGAGAAAGGCCTCATATGACAAAAATAATAGATAGGCAGTTCATACAAGATCTTATGCTCTCTCAATTGGTCTACTAAGACCGTCATTAATCACTTGTTCGAAGGATGTATTACCATGAGAGTTTTCAAAGGTGTTTGGGCTCATATTGAAAAGCTAATCAGTCTCCAGACATTTTTAGGCGCTCCTTCATGTTTTCTTTTATTTTCAAAATAAACAAGCATCTCAAAGTTTTTATTAATACTTATAGATGGATTTGAGAGAAATAGTGTTTGTCTGGACTTAATAAAACTTAAGGTTCAGTTCTAAGTTAAAAGCCACAGGATTGGGCCTGGTAAACATGGAGATTCCAAAACTAACATTCAGGAGAGAAGTTCTTCCACTAAATCTCGGTTTTGGATTAATATGATTATTGTTAGAAAAAAGTAGCATCCATGATGTTATAAAAATATATTGCTATCCTTTTAGTTAAAAGAATTAGCTAGGTGATGAGTGAAGGTTGTCAAAATCATTGTTATTACCGTGTTTTCTAAATAACTTTCCATCAAACCATCTACACACTTTACTGTTCTTAGTTATTCTTTTNACTAAATCTCAGTTTTGGATTAATATGATTATTGTTAGAAGAAAGTAGCATCCATGATGTTATAAAAATATATTGCTATCCTTTTAGTTAAAAGAATTAGGTAGGTGATGAGTGAAGGTTGTCAAAATCATTGTTATTACTGTGTTTTCTAAATAACTTTCCATCAAACCAACTACACACTTTACTCTTCTTAGTTATTCTTTCGGGTAGGACAATTAGTTTGACTTAAGTACTCAATTTGTGACTACATTGGCTACTTGGCAGTAGCGGGGCCTCCAAAGTCCTCACTAGAAAGACTCCCACACAGAGAAATTCATCATTCTAATAAGACGAAATGTTTAGTTTGAGAATTTTATTTACAATTAACAAGTTTTAAAGGTCTAATTTTACAAAGCAGTTTGCTTGCTACTAGAGAGAGAAAGTAACAATGCAAGTGCATAACAATTGCCGAAGAGAGGCTGGTAGTTGAAAGAACATGGAAAGAAGATAATGAAGGTTGGATAGCTTAGGCCTGGATTGAAAGGAGAAACTCCATTACTTAATTCCAGTAGAATTTTAAGCCAACTTACATGAATTTAAGTAAGAAAACAAGCTCTAAATCTCAAAACAAAACAAAACAAAAAAAATCTAACATAACAAAACAAGAAAACAAATTGTGTATTCCCATGAATCCGAATCCTAGCAAATTCATTCACAAATCACGTTCCAATTCAGCCACCCTTCCCTCTTCCACTCTCTTTACCCAGTCAATAGCCTGGTTAGGTTTTACTTAACATTTGCTATGGGTGATGAAAATCAAAATGTGCGATATGTTCTAGACATGGGCAAATTCATTTATTGTTTAGAAAAACAAAGTTTGTAAAGAAAACAAAGGTAAATAAGTAACCTGATTTTGAAAGATAAGCACCTGTGGCCACCTGGATTACAGTCTATCGAGGCATCTCTTTTATATGAATTTCACTGAAGATGTAACTTGCAAAATCTCTTCTTACTTTCTTCACAGACAAGGCGCCATACTCAGAACTGTGAAAAAGTAAAAGAAATTAAATACTATCCCAGTCTTTTTGATTGGGCAAATCAAAAAAAAGAATGGAACTATGATAAAAAATCAAATATGGTGGAAATAAGATAAACTTTAAGAGTGAAACTACTAGTGTTTCACAAAGCATATTACCAAAAAAAAAGCACAACAGAAATTGATTCCTTAAAAATGTAAAGCAAATGCTACTATATAGTCTACACAAATATCATCAAAAGTTCAATCCACATTTTTCAGATCAACCCATTACAATTCTACTTAAAACTAAAGGACAATCAATACAAAGTAAAATTTGTTCCACTTGCTTGTTCATTAAATTAAGGCCGAAAAAATTGATTGTTGTAAAACAAAAGATATCCAAAAAGTATTTTCTCTCTCTTTTTTTGGCATAGATGCATGTGATTGTGTTGATGTAATTCATCATAATTAAGGTGTTTTAATCCTTTGACCTTGCATCAGTGGAATAAAAAATTTTCAAAATCAAATAATTAGAAATATTTACTGCACCAATGCATTCAGTAGATGGAAAAATAGCATGATGTAAATAATGACATAAGTGTATGCAGTGTTGAAAACAGTGGGTGGCTCTCACTACTCCTACATATGAGAAAATCCTATGAATCTATTTATAATTTGAAATTTTACCTTTACATTCTAACCCCTCTCACTTCAAATCTTAGTTTCACTACTAAGTTGTCTTTGCAGACCAGCAAACCAAAGTTCAAGGGTCTATTTTGACAATAAGATAATAGTAGGGGTGCTATGCCAGAGATTGACCCCTCTCAACAAACTTTACCATAAGCCTTCCTGCCTCATCGGGCTTTCCGTCCAAGAGAAGCTTATCACTCACCTTCTGACACAATTTAACATTTGGAATCAAATTTCTCCTAAACATCCTGCACGCCAATCTATAAGAAAGTAAGGGAACACCTCTCCTCAAAAAACAGTCCATCAAGATGTGGCAAGTGTCAGCATCTATCTTTGAGGTAGTCCTTAAAACCTTTCCTATAACTTTATAAGCCTCATCGAGTCTACCAAAACCACAAAGCTTCTCAACGACCTGATTATATGCAGTCCTAAACCCCTTCCTCGCTAGCATTTTATCAAGCAACTTCAGTAGTTCCTCTACACTTCCTCTCGCACAGTACCTATGGATTNGTCGTTATCTTCCACGCCATCAGATTCTTCGTCAGTTTCACTGAGACCATCTAAACCATACATTTCAGAAAATTCAGACGCTGAACTTCCTCCAGGGCTATGAAAAGGATCTTCAAACGCTTTAACGGATTCCGGGGAATCAATAGAACTATCAGTTCTAGGGTTTGGTTCTCCATTCCGAGATGAATGGTTATTTTGGCATCCATGATCGGTTATTTTGCGGAACAGGGCACCGAAGTAAGGGTTTTGCTCGGGGATAAGATCTAAACTAACGTTCCCACTGGTAGAAGACGATGAAAATAAAGAATTTTGGTTACAGATAAATGAAGGTGAAGCTGAGCACATACAGAGATTTGAGGAATTGAGGAGCTCTTGAGTATGGAGAAAAACCCTAAAACTGAAGCTTCCTGCCGCTCTCCTCAGCATTCCGATGCATGAAAGCCAGTGGAATCGACTGCTCCATGGAACGACGAATCCGCGATATAAATACTGCATTTAAATTTTTTATTAGAATTAATAAAACAAATAAAAAATTGCATATATATATATATATATAATTAAAACCTAAAATTTAATCTTTACACTAGAGCTTCTTTTGGAAAACTTATAAGTGCGGCGGTGTTCCGCTTAACCGTTTGATTTGCTCATTTTTTAAAAAGCTGTCTGTCGCGTTTGAGTTTTTTACACTAAACTCATATCCACGGTCGACCCACAGACCACGTTTCAGGATAAACTACTTATCTTGAAACGCAGAAGCTGCCATAAACAGACCTATTATAATGTATTTTGTCATTAATTTATACATGAAATATATATTATTCTTTTAAAATAATAAAGATAGTGATTTTTTTATGTGATTTTAAATTTTGAGTAATGTGCATGTGTAGGTGCAATAATGTAAATACATAAGAATAGTATGGTGTTTATGTAAATGCCTTCCACACCCCTGCTAGCTTTCTAACACATTGTTGTTTATGAATATAGCACCAACTTTTATTTTATTTTATTTTATTTTATTCTCGCCTAAATATCAAAATTTATTGTAAATTTTAACCCATGGTTTTCATTTTTTTTTTATCAAATTCTTAATTAATTGATAAAATTTTAACAAATGCAAAGATTTGTTTTTTTTTTTAAAATCATATTGGTGTTAATTTTATAAATAACAATTAGTTATCAAAAAAGTATACCAAATTATTTTAATCAAGGAGAGCTTGATATATTATTAATTGTATTTTAAAGTTAATATTATATATAAGAAGTTTATAATATATAAATTTTAAAATAAATTTAACTTCATTCTAATATTATGTTAAAATTTTCTTCTTTAGATTTGTGAAATAAAGGAAATTTTTTTTGATGCTTTTGCATACTTCCCATACTTATAATATAAATATATTTATTATATGTTTTTTAAAGAAATACTTTATAAATATGAGATNATAAATTTTAAAATAAATTTAACTTCATTCTAATATTATGTTAAAATTTTCTTCTTTAGATTTGTGAAATAAGGGAAAATTTTTTTTATGCTTTTGCATACTACCCATACTAATAAAATAAATATATTTATTATATGTTTTTTAAAGAATTACTTTATATTGAAATATGAGCTAAAATTTGATGATTATAAATTCAATTTAAGATAATTATAATATAAATACTCAATCATAAATTATAATTTAATAGTATTAAAGAAAATTTAATAAATTTTACATGATGATAAAAAATTTTGATTAGAAACCCCCTTCAAACTAATTTTTCTTTTAATAAAATGACAGTTTGTACATTTAAATTCACATATTTTACATATTTTATTCGTTGGATTCAATTTGTTCAGCGGACACAATACTAATAAGATTGAGGTGGGGAAAGAAAGAGCGAACTCTAGAAGGTCAGAGAATAAAGATAAGCTCAAAATATTGCTCAATTATCCTTTTACGTTGTATAGCCCAAATTTAAATATTATTTAGTATAATGATTATATAAATGGAAATAATATTATAATGAAGATACATGATAACATTTGGCATTGAGGCCTATTTTGACAGATTGGAAATTGCAATGTCTCCAATAACTTATATATGCATTTGATAATTGCATGATGGAGCAAGTTGATGAGGCAGTATGATGTTGAACTCATTAAGGAAAATTTTGTTGTGGTTAGGGAGCTCAACACTTGGTTAACTTGGTGGATCAACTCTGAAAATCAACTTAATAAATCAACTTAGCAGGCCGCCTTGGAGGTGTAAAATATAATAATTTGTGATGAATGTTATGATAAATAAATCATTATTTTTTTAGGTATGGCATATCCTTTATAACAATAACATTATTATGTCATAAATTGTAATAAATTTTAATATTAATAACATGTTACTTTCTTATACATGAAATTACCTATAAAACTATAAAATTATGCTAAATTTGACATTCCCATTGAATAAAAAAAAAGTCATGCAGAGATATGAAATGGCATTCATGATAATTTATGCAAGAAGTTGGACTTACTATAGGTGGAGCCTTGTTTTATTCTTTTAGCATAGCTTTTGACTAATAATTAGTTCATATAGCAATAATGTAATACGAGAACAATAATTTTAAAAATAGGCTAAAATGTTCGACATTTTTAAAAACTTGCCTAAAAAAATCACCATTTTTTAAATGTATGGACAATACATTAATTTTATTCATTTTGACAAACTTAATGTTCCTAATATAATATCGATAAAGAAATTTAATGAGATTAGAAATCTTTTTTGAGCTTAAATTGTTATATTCAAACAATTGTCAAGCCTCATAATATCTGTTCAAATTTGGTTTAATTTCTTAATCTAAGTTAAAAATTGTAATATGAGGTTCAAACGAGATTTGAAAGCAATATTTGAATGTTTGCTTTAGAAAAAAAAAAGTTCAAGATTAAGNAATATAATATCGATAAAGAAATTTAATGAGATTAGAAATCTTTTTTGAGCTTAAATTGTTATATTCAAACAACTGTCAAGCCTCATAATACCTGTTCAAATTTGGTTTAATTTCTTAAACTAAGTTAAAAATTGTAATAGGAGGTTCAAAAGAGATTTGAAAGCAATATTTGAATATTTGCTTTAGAAAAAAAAAGTTCAAAATTGATTTTGCATGAGGTTCAAGCATGGTGATTGAATTATATTTTTTTCTCATTAACTTTTATAAAGTTGGTTGGTTTGATTTGATTTGTTTCTTAATATAGATGCCTAGCCTGATTAATCTTATGTAATTACATTACATTAATAGAGTTGTGCATAATGTTGGGATGATAGATGTATTAATTAAGTAGTTTGAAAATTATGATCTTTTTTNCTAGCCTGATTAATCTTATGTAATTACATTACATTACTAGAGTTGTGCATAAAGTTGGGATGATAGATGTATCAATTAAATAGTTTGAAAATTATGATCTTTTTGAGAGAGCCAAGAATTTCCCCTTTAAGAATATCTTAATGCTCCAGATATTTAGTTTTTTGGGTCTTAAGAAAGTTAGATAACATGAAAAATGATAGTCACATTGTAATTACCATTAAAGATATATAAGAATATTTAATTTAAAAGTATTGATTTTTTTTATTATCAGGTCTAACTTCAATGATTTTTTATTTGAGGATAAATTTGAGGAGAAGACTTATTGACAATAATCTTTAAAGTAATATATTTTTCAAAAATGTATAGCTTGAGAATGCATTCATAGAGTACATTTTGAGGTAAGATATATGAAATTTATGACTTACTTTATTAGTATTGGTTGCCACTCAACAAAAAAAAAAGTCTTGTGTTCAAAAAGATGCTGGCAATAATTAAAGAAGAAGAACGTTTTTTCATGTATTAATGAAGAAGGCTATCATGAGAGAAAATGGTGGAGGAGTTAAATAAGTATTTGATAAACAATGAGAAGAATATAGAAGAGAAGTTTGAAAATGTAATTAAAAAAACCTAAGTAAAGTATATTATTCATAGATATGTTGTGTCATTACAGTGTCAGACTTATAATATAATGTTAAAACTAGAAAATGCATATGCTAAATTCATTAGAGATAGAGCCCTAAGATGATGAGCTAGAAGAACAATAAAGTATTCATAATTAAGAAATTATTTACTATTTCTAATAAATAAGGAAATAAGTTATCACATTAGT